>VZTL01023791.1:61371-116656 GCA_013400535.1 Scopus umbretta | reverse complement strand
CCCCCCCCCCCCTCTTTTTGGGCTAAAAGCCCTGAAAAGCCCCTACAGCAAGTATCCCACATTTCTCCCAGGAGTATTTCCTAGCCAGGGTCACTCCAGATGTCTCAAGCACTTGCTTGAATCACCAGGTGGATGCAGCACCCAGGTGTTGGCTCTGACTGCATTCGCGTAAAGCACTCAGAGATGCTCAACCTTTAGCTCTGCCTGTCTGAGTTAAGATGTCTTTCTGAGCCCAGGCTACCAAAGCTGTTCAACTGAGCACAGTTTATAATCCCCTTTTACAAAAAAAAACCCTGCTGTTTAAATCGTGACCCATTCCTGACATAGTGGGAGCCATAAGGAGCTGACCCAACACCCGCCGCGGGCTTGTGATGGCGAAAGGCTTCTCCCAGGGCAGTCCTGCTGCTCAGAGCAGTCACAGTGAATTGCCTTATTGGAATTAGGGTATTTCTCCCCGTGAAAACTCTCTGATCCTCAAGAAAGAGGAAATATTAACAAAACTTGTTAAAAGCTATGTTTTTGGCCAATAGCCTCATGTGGAGGATAATTAGCCTGTTCACAGGGGTAGTTCGTTGATGTTTGCGCCCACTACCTCACTGCCCCATTGCAGATTTACGTCTGCCTCCGTTACCACGAGCTAGCTGGGTGGCTGAGAACCTGCCAGCACAGCATGTCAGTCACGCTGAGTGTCCACGGGAGCTCGGCTCGCTCACACGACAGCGTCCCAGGGAGTCACGAGCCCCAGCTGGGGCAGGGGTGGGTGGCCCAGGCCAGGAGCCACCTCTGCAGGGGAGGTTTGGAGCTAGAGCTCCCTCCTGGTACAGATACACACGGTAGCTACCGATGGCAACAAACCATAATTCGAGCAGTAACAGGGGCTCACCTTGTCAATGCCCCGCATCGGCCCTACAAAGCAAATATATCCTATTTCATTGGTCTCAGAGTTGCTCCAGCGTAGCAAAGAAAGGCTGAAATCCTTCACATTTACCCCAGCACTGAGACAAAAGGGTAAGATCCTCAGCTGGTAGGAAGCGATACAAGAGCTGAGGGCTTCCATGGCACTTTCCACGCAACTGAGTTTGTGAGACTGGAGGATGGGCTTGTGGGCAGAGAGCTTCCATGAACTAGAACTGCATTTCTGCATTTGTGCTCAGTCCTGGCTTTCCCACCTGCCAGCATCATGGACAGGAAGGTTCAAGAGCAGCCTCCAGCCTTTTTCATACTCTATGTATGCCGAGGTTTTTCTTTAATGAATAATGATCTCTTTGGAAGGATAAAAAGCACGGTCAACATAAAGAGATTCTTACTGGGGTATCAAATGGATCTTGAAGCCTAAGGTAACCCATCTGCAATACGTCTGCCTTTCAGAAGTCAGCAGAATACGTGGATCTATTGGTGTGGTGCTCTGCAAATCCTCTTTCAAAATATACTGCATACAAAATAACTTGCAGAGACTTAAATACGTTAATAACTTAAGAACCTAAATAAGCTGATATTTGATGTGACCTACATTAATGGGGAGGCATTACATGGCAGATAAGCAGAAAGTTCTCATCTATTGTATAATACATGATTTATTCATACCATAAACATATTGAGAAAAGGATATGCTCTGGCATTCTGTCTACTTATTTTTCCTGCAGAAAAAAAAAATAAAATAAAAATGATGTAAGAAGATCATGCTGGTGAGAAGATATTCATATCACAACAGCAACAGACTCAGTGGCAGGGCTGCCAGATACTTCTTTATGGTTGGAAAGATACAGAGAAAAGCACATAGGTTGCACCGCAGTGCACCCATAATTCTAACTACCAGCCTAAGAGTGGAAGCAGTTCATAGAAGAGGCTAATGGCTTTACCCTGACTGATATCATTGCATTAATAAAAATCATCAATAAAAGCATCAGTTCCTGCTGTACTGTAAATGAGACAGTGGCTGAGTGTGCACTGCAGCTGCAAGATAAGGCATGAGAAAGATATCTAAATTTTTGGCTAATTCTAGATGTCAAGATAATTGGATTTTCCAAATTAAACCTTTCTGTAGTTAAAGAGGATTAAGGTTAGGGACTGTAGCAGGGAAAGCTACTGTCACTGTTATGAAGAATTTTTTGCTACAGTGCCATTTTTCTTCTTCTATGTCTGCTCTAAGCAGGCAAAATGGCAAGAACTTCATAAAAATATTGAAGTAGTTATATCATTTGCCATCAAAGGTTGGCACAGGAAAGCTTTGTTTCTTGTGCATCTACCTATCCATTTTATGAGCTCTTAACAGAATTTTAGTGGGTGTTGAAGGGACAATGTAAGATTGTTTAGGCTAAAATTAAATTTTATTAAAAGGTCTGTGAAATGTAACATTACTAGATATGGTAGAATATAAGGATATTGCAGAGCCAAGGTGCTCACAGAAGAGGAGAATGTGGTGTTGGGTGAAACATATGTTTAAACCCTGATCAAAACAAAGTTTGCTATTTAGGAATGTCTTTTGGCTTTTTCATTGTCATGATAGCAATGTACATCCCTCAAACCTTGTGACACTTGTATTTCATGAAGGAATTAATTGGTATTTTAATAGAAATGCTGACAATATAAATACTCCTTGCGACACTTTGTCTCCAGATGGTTTCTCTGCAGACTTTCTGTGATTCCCCACACTTCCAAACAGGGGTTATAAACCTCCTGACATAGCAGAGCATGAGTCAGTCCCATAACTACAAAAAGAAATCTTCCCTATCATCAGATTACTCTGCAGCCTCTTCTTGAGCGAGTTCTTGCATCTTTACTGAAGCAATAGATTTTGCCCGCTGCTGAGGTAAACCACCAAATTCAGTGGACTCATGTCAGTCATAGTCCTTACATTATCGTACATTGCTGGAGGAGCTCTTTCTTACAGTTTCAGGTCATCTCAAGGTCTTCACTTTTTCTAACTCTGCTGGAATTGAAGGCTGGAGCGTAGCACCCTGTGTTGAGATATGGCTGCAGAGCTCACTTGCAAGATATAAAAAAAAAAAAATCATCTTTCTTTATCATCTTTATCACTTTAGCAGCTACCCCCGTACTCATGAAAGAGCCTGACACTTCTTCCATTGCAAGGACAGAACAGCAACATCCTCCCTAATGCATCTGAGAGGACATTGCAGAAAGGAACCTTCAGACGCAACAACGCCAAAACACATGCAAATGGGAAAAAGCAGTTGTCCTGTCCTCTCTGCAAGGACTCTCTTCAAAGTCCTTTGGAGCACTTGCAATCCTCTCCACAGTGCAAATATACCTTGAGTAGCTGCGTGGTGTACAGCATGACAGATGATGTTCTGTAGGCATCCCTGTTTCCTGGACGCGTTGCCAGCTATTCATTCGTGGATACGGACTTCCGTGCATAAAGGCTTAAGCAGAAAAGTCCTTAGGGATTTCATCATATAAAGTTTTCTCCTCCAAAGTTTTTATGGACTGAAGTTTTATATCCTTAAAGACTTTACCCCATAAAAATCCGAGAGGATAATAAAACAAATAGCATCTATGTGCAGGGTCAGTAGCTTGGGGAAAAAAAATGCTCTTGGGTAATAATAATAATACCTTCAGTAGCAGTATTGACCAGAAACTGCAGATCTATTCTTTTCCCCGCTGGCTGACATTTTACCATTATTGCCCTCTGCGCTAGTCACTATCTGCATGCTGTGCAGAGTAGCCATGGGTACATGGCAATGCGGAGACATTGTAGGCATGACTTTGAACTGTTCTTGAGGATGATAAAGCCAACAGTGAACTTTGCAGGCAGAATACAGAGCTTGTCTAGTCCAGCTGCTCATGTTTTCATCTCACTGCCTCAATCCATGTATATTAAATCTGCATTGTATGGATACACCCAAAAACACATTCACATGCTCCTATTAATCCAGGTTAGGAAATGGCTGCCAAGCTATAGAAAATAGGCAGAATACCCAACATCTCACACAAAATAAGGCTGACCTAATTCTGTGCCCATATTTACAGTAAAATTCAGTAAAAGTTGAACAAGTAGGCCTCTGCTTTTTAAAAAAATGTACCTTTGAAAGCTAGATTGGTACCATTGGTTTGCTACTAATCCTTTAAGAGCCCTGAACAAGATAATTAAAGTCCATAGAAATAGGAAAACCTAAAATCACTTTCCTATAAATCAGTGCAGACTGGTAAGTATCCCCACAGGGAAGAACAGGCGCTGATCAATTCACGGGCCCCCGAGCTCTTGGCAGGAGGACACACTTGCTATTTTCTGGTCTGATACCTCCAGATCTCTGGCATTAACCATGGATAACATGGCTCTGCCCATGGAAAGCTGGAACTCTTCCTCACCGAGGGGGGACATTATTACTGCCCCGGGTGGTCATGATACTATTACACACATTTGAAGCTTGTTAATTTTCCAGGGCTAAATACTGCCCACTCCAGACTGTTTCCATTCCAGTAAATGCAGAATAATGGGCTGACTAAATATAGTAATCTAAAATATAAACAAATCCCCAGTGATACCCTCGACATCCAGGCAGAGTATTCAGTGTAAGAGCACTCATGGTGCACGTATGGCAGCCTATCCCAATATCTGCTCAAAACAGTTACAGCATTTCTATGGTATTTCTGCACACCCCATACCAATAAACAGGATGGAAATAAACTGGCATAAGACCATATCAGAAGACCTGTTGTCTAAAACCATTAAGGAGAAGGACATAGATACTTAACGAATTGGCACCCTCAGCCTTCCGTTGTGGGATGGTGGGAGCAGTCGTCAGCTAAACAGATGACTCACGGAGGCACACTATGTCTTGGCTAATTTTACATAGATGGAAGATAGACTGGAGAACAAAAGTGAGGACTTGTCAATAAAACACCAAGCTAGTCCCATAATGATACTTTCTGTGAATCACTTGAGTGTATAAGGTGATCTGGGAGATTCATACACCCTGTTAAAAAATATATGTCTTTTCCTCTCGTGCTTTTCTGACCATCTCTATTAACCGTGTGTTAGTATTGTCACTATTAACCATGTTTACGCCTTTGCCAAGACACATTAGTGAAGCCTTGCAGTTCCCCCAGTTTCCAGAAAGGACTGCCCATGCCAGGAGGACAAAATCTTTGCTAGTAACAGATGCAGAGGAAGCAGTGCCGAACACGGTCTCACCCAAGCCCCAACCGAGGAGGAACCACAGCTCAACCTCCCTTGCACTGATCGAGAAGAGTAGTGAGCAAGGCTGTTTCCAGGCTGGTAGCTCTTTCCAGCAGTTTTAGCACCAGTTCAGTGGGGTCCACTGAGTGTGAAATCCACCTCTCTGCATAAGGCCAGCACAATGCATCATTTGAGTCATTTTTAAGGGATGACAAGGTTCATAAGCTTCATGTTGCCCTCTGCACAGGAGTGAATTTTACTCTTAATGCAAATGGTGTTTAAATGCAATATTTTAAGACTAATATTCCGTATAGGCACAGTGCCTGATTCATGCCAACCCAAGGGGTAATATGAATGCTTAGTATTGTTTAACCAGCTCCCAAGGACTGAATAAAACCCTCAGATGAAAGATGTGACCTTCAGAGAGCATGGAATCACTTTTTCTTTTCATCTAAAAGATAATTTATCTAATACTTTTCTCCTCATTGAAGACATAGGCTCGCTGCACTGAAAACTGTTTACAAATGTTCTTTCTCCATTAAATTGATTTTCTGAGTATAGATAGGCAGTGTTTTCTGGAACTAATTTAAATTCCCCCCTAATTAATATTCAAGACCAAAATATGTTATCTTTGCATGACTGTGCAATTACTAAAGGGAAAATATCATCTGTGAAAGTAATTATTTTTCTTTTTTTTTTTTAACTAGCCGTTAACTGACATGAAATGTATCATTACTTTGCCTTTTTTAGGCTATGATTGAAGAAGCCATCACTAGAGAAAAATCTTTTTCGGTCATGTACACACCATTTGCGACAGAAGTCAAGGCTGACAAAATAAACAAGATAAAGGACGTGTTTGCTAAAAAGCACCCTGCTTACGTGGAACACATATATACAAGTAACTAGTTTTCACATGTTTTTAAGAACTGTATAGTGTTTGTGTGTGTGGCTGACAAAAAGAGTTTGAGAGAGTCTGGGGCATGAGCCTTTACATTTCTACACATCGGGGGGGGGGGGNCCTTTTTCTACACGGGGGGGGGGGGTGGTGGAAATTAACTTCTGAGCTTTGCTCTATGATCGCAAATGATTCAGGTAATTAAATTAGTACTTAAGCAAAGCACAGACTTTACATTGTAAATCCCCATAAAGATGATTTTTATCCATGAAGCCCATGTTTCAGTTGTTTAATTTCATTATTACAACTAATCTTTTCTTCAAAGGTAGATTTGCAGTGTATTGTGGGGACAGCAAAACCCGGGGTTCATTCCCATCTCTGTGGATTTCCATCAGTCACCAATGACCATCTCTGCAGCAGGGCCTTTGCTTTCCAAAAATATCCTCCCTTGTCCGAGTACTAATGGGCAGACCACCACCTTTAAGAGCATCTCAGCTTCAGGGATGGCAATAGATAGCCAGATTTCCTTTAGCCTGTTGAAGACAAGTAGGATCCAGAGTGAACAAGGGCTTTGCAGAGCCCATTGTCATCTCCCCCTAGAATGAATTCAAGTAGCATGTCCTGGAGTAAACAAACACTTAAATTGTACTGACCAAAGCCTTATTTCAAGAGGAATGGGCATGACATTTTGTCAAAAGAGAGGCAGGGGGATAAAAGACATTTTTTACTATCATTAACCTGGTGACTGGGACCTAGTTGACCCTGATAACGCTTGGCTGTGAGTTGGTGATTGGGAAACATAAAGGGAAAAGTACATTTCTCAGGTCAAATTCTGGAAAACCTCTATCTTCATTACACAAAGTAGATGTGTAGCTCACCCCTCACTGCCACTTCCAGCAGGGTGGTCCGAAAGGCCGAGATGCTGCCCGCTCCCTGCAAGAGTTACATCCAGAGATGGTGGCTTCGTCCTTGCAGCACCACTGAGCCCCAGCCCTCTGCAGCTCAATAAGACTTCCACAAGAATACACATTGTGTCTTAGGGGAGGAAAAGAAAAGCTATTTGAAACACACAAATAGGAATTAGGAAACCAAGTGTTTACCACAACACTGTGCAAATATTTAACACAAGTAAACGTGTTTTGTTCATTTTTATTTTGCTTTAGGAAACCGCTATAAAACACGGTTGTGTTTTGCAAGTTGCAGACCACCCGTGTATTGGGTTTCTGGCAGTAGCTCTGGGGTTGTTCAGAGAGGCAAAATGAGGACTTATCATGGAGGCTGTAAAATCCCTGTCTGCCATTTACTTGCTGATGTGACTTTGTGGAGAATTTCCAGGGACAGAAGTATTGGCATTAAAAGGACCACAAAATAAAACGCCCTGATTCTGATTTTTAAAAAGACAAATTCATATTTCACATAATCCTCTCAATTTACAGTAAGGGTGAGACTTCCAGGAGCACATAAGCAGCAAATGCGTGGAAGTGTTGCAATGAAACTCAGTTCGTGTTCATAAATCACTGAATGACTCTGGAAGTGTCACCAGTCATTTTCTCACTCCTCCCAATAAGGAAAAGGAAAAAGAGGGGGAAAATAAAAGGGTAAAAGATCCCAGTCCTATAGTACTTTAGTCAATTATAAAACAGATTGAATAGCACTAATTCTGCCTTCAAATATATTTGTTTTAAAAAATCTATTGGTTAAAAGACTTGCTTCAATTTTACACAAATTTCTCTGAGTGCAGGTTCTGGAATCACTGGAGTTTCTAGGAATTAAATGGGATAGATAGCCAAGAAAAAACAATATGGATATCAGGGTTTGAGAATGCAGTGGTGTGAGAAGTCTCACGCAGACAGGACCTCTCCCGACCTCCCTCCTTTCTGTCCTGGAAACCCTCGCAGACAGAACGGATGCAGCTCCTTTCCCTATCCTTGATGCTGAGATAACTCTCAACAGTGTTTAAGTCAATCTAGTAGGGGTTTCTCAACTTATTGATTCAGATCTGACCTAAAATCACACTGCCCACCAGAAAAAAAACATCACAAGCAACAAGTTTAGCTCATTGTCGGTGTGGTATCACCGAGCATTCAACCTGCAGGTGTCTACCTCACATAGGTGAAATTAAAAATATGAGCTAAGCCCCATTTTAGCAGTGGGTGTGAAATACCAGAGGTCTCACGAATATGTTATTTTAAATAACCTTCCTATTCTGTAACAATCATCTGTCCAATTTTAGTCCAAGTTCTGCTAGAGCGTAAGGGCTGAATTGATTTACAAGTTTTCCTTATTTCCAAGGAAAAGGAGCTGATACACATTTAAATCCAAGTATACAATGCAGTTTGTTGCAAAATTGAGAATCCATCAGAAGCAGAACATGCTGCAAGGGAAATATCAGGTCCACTCGCTTTGATTTATATAGGGGTAAGACCAAAGAGCTCTGAGTGGGGTTCTCCATTTGTCACTGTGACCGCACAGCCTGGCATCTTAAAAGCAGAGCTCACTGAAAACAGAGCACTCCTTTGCGAAAAGTGACACTGACATTCAATCTAGGTTTATTTTTTTGCAAGGGAAGGGGCGGGAGGAAAGGCCTGGGCTGGTTCCCTAAGCAAAGGTGGTTTATACAATTGCTCCGAGCAGCTGGCCTCGCGGAGGTCGGGGCAGACCAGCTCAGCTGATACACAGGCTTTTTGGCAGGGGCAGTCACCAACTCTGGACAAGCCACAGCACAGGCTGTCACGTGCTGGCTGGGTGGATCAGAAAGGACAGGCAGGGAGCCTGGGATTATGGTGATGGTGACGGTAAAAGCACAAATCTGGAGGAAATCAAACCTCACAAATTCAGGGGACAACAAAACAGCTTTTTTTTCAAGTTAAAAGATCAGCACGTTATGTTACTGAAGTGTTTGGTTATTAATGCTTTGGATGATCAGTATTGAAAAGTACATAAATGGGAAGAACACGATTTATGTTATGCATCAGCAAAATCTAAGCTATTGATGAAAAAGGTTGCAAAGTCTGGAATTTGAAAATCCAGTTACAGCTGGATGGGTTGGTTTGGTCACCTTTGCTTTGGCAAGTTTTCTGGATTACATTTCACTCTTTCTTAGACTTCCTATTTTTTCCTCCAAAAAAGTAACTTCTCTTGCAACTCAAAAGAAATGTGACAGTGGAAATTATTTTCGTTTCCATATTCCAGATCCTCATGGATTTCACGTCTTGCCACAGACAGCTGCGTGGCCGTCTCTGCCTCCCCAGAAGTACTTACTGACTCTGGGTTTCAGAAACAAACGTATTGGAAAAGTCTTGGAAAGGTGGTCCAATAGAAAACTGCCAATCTTTTCAGGTACGCCAACTTGCTTAATAGCTGTGATAGTTCAGGGGTGACCTCCATGATCCTTGCTAGATGAGGGGGGTCAGGAGGTTTCTCAGAACCCATTTCTCTGTGCCAGCAGCCCTGACTGTCCAGACAGCTCTCCCCATCTTCCTCTTTCCTCCTCCAGGTATCTTTCCTCCTCCAGTTTACCTGTCATCTTGCTAGATCCTCTGTGGAAAATGTATATGAATAAACATAGTATATGCTTTTGTGATTTCATTTCCTAGACTGGAAATCACCTTTCAGACCTCTCGCAGAAGAAGAAATTAAAAGATACTGGGATAACACTGGGAAAAAGATCGTGCAAGTAATGAATTTTATAAGAAGCACCAAATTAACTGTAAGTATAAAATTCACTTTCTGATGTGTAGTTTGTGTGGCAGTAGAAGCCTGTGTGTGTGAATGACTTGTGCTTTTTGGTGGGTAATTCATTCTGCATCTGCTCCTCCTGTGTCCAGAAATGCTCAGTGAGTCACCTTGCTCTTGTGGTCTAACCCCAGTCAGCAACCAAGCCCCACACAGCCGCTCGCTCACCCTCCCCCTGCCCCATGGGATGAGGGAGAGAATCGGGAAAAAAAAAGTAAAACCCATGGGTTGAGATAAAGGCAGTTTAATAGGACAGCAGAGAAAGAGAAAATGATTATTATAATAATGATGATGATAAAAGAATGTACAACACAAGTGATGCCCAGTGCAGTTGCTCACCACCCGCTGACCGATGCCCAGCCCCTCCCCGAGCAGCGATCGCTGCCCCCCAGCCAACTCCCCCAGTTTCTATACTGAGCCTGACGCCGTATGGTATGGAATAGCCCTTGGGGCAGGGTGGGTCAGCTGTCCTGGCCGTGCCCCCTCCCAGCTCCTTGTGCCCCTGGCAGAGCGTGGGGAGCTGGAAAGTCCTTGACTAGTATAGGCACGACTTAGCAACAACTACACCACCAGTGTGTTATCAGCATTGTTCTCACACTAAATCCAAAACACAGCACTACAGCAGCTACCAGGAAGAAAATTAACTCTATCCCAGCTGAAACCAGGACAATTAAGAACAGAGTTCAACTGGGTTTTAGAGACTTTTAAAAAGTAGCCCTAATTATTTGGCAATATACTCAGTTTATTTTAAAAAATCACTTTGCATGCATTTTTCTCAAATCTTTATGGCCTATTATATCATATCCCTACTTCACATAACCGCCAAAACTACTCACTATATTTAATACTCATACTATACTACACATATCACCAGGGTCTCCATCAAGAGTTAATAATTGCTACCTGAAGCATTTCTAGTGATTTAGATCCTGATCCCTATGTAGTGAAGTATGTAAAATAACCTTCAAATCTGTTACAACCATATTGAAGGTATATTAGTTAATTCTACTCCATACTTTTTGCAATAATGTACACAGCTTTTTAGCACCATGGCTTTTGATTAACACAAAAGGTCAAAAATCAAATTTGCATGTAGACTAGACTGTTTTAACGCAATTCTTAAATTATTCTCCTGAAAAGAAGTGGAAGAAGCGTCTCCTCCCCAGATTATAAATGCTAATGTTGATGCTTTTTCCCTAGCAATAACAGCTTTTTAGTTTTCTGTATGTTGAAGGAATCAGAGCCATTTCCTCGTCAGAGGTGTCTTAGCAAATCACGGGATTTATATTCTTAGGTTTTGATACCAGATAGGAGGTTGACAAAAACTGCTACTTAGCAACCCCTAGCAAGGAAGGAACATTAGCTAGATATTTGGGGAAGCTATATCTCCTCTACTCTCAGGGAGCAGCTGCTGAAACAACAGTAAGTGCTTGAACTCGCACGCTTAGTGGGAGGTAAAGGTGCTTAGCGCTTCGCCAAAATGGGCGCTAAGGCATCTGCACCTGTGTGAGGCAGGTGGAGCAAGCTGAGGGCAGACATCCCCAAGGAAATACACAGCTGCTTCTTTCCAGTTCTTTCCTGAAGCCACATGCTATTGGCTTCAGATGACCAAAAGCCCAAGTTATTGACGTGCAGGCTAATGGAAGCGGCATCCTTGGGGAAGTGAAATATCTGTTATTGCTGTGTGCATTGCACTTCAAACATTTAAGAAGCCAGAAGTATAAACAGGCAGTGGGTTGGGCACTGGGTACAGAATAAAACCCTGGTCTTTCTGAAAGTCTCAGTAAAACACCAAGATTTTAAATTTTACTTGGCCCCGCAGTTCTCTCTTTGGGTATCGCAGAGCTTTTAGAGGTGAGATTCCTCTATTGCAGTTAGTTTCTAAAGAGTATCAGGAAGAGAAAAAACTTTGCAATTGGGTATCTTTTGGATTCCCCATAACTACCCTATACTGTAAATGAACTTGGAGGAACAGGACCACATGGCTCAAGCAGAGACACATGGTAAAAGATAGGGAAAAACCCAAACTCATCATGTAAAAGATGAGAGCAGAGTGGTGTGTTAGGATTGCTCAAGCCAGTCCCCACTAGCTGTATGAATTTACACTGCTTCTACAGAGTAATATTTTCTACCAGCTCTAGACCTCACCTCATGCATTTAAATATTCTTGCTGCAGTAGAAGAGGGCTCCCAAAAATGCAGGGTGAAATCCCAGCACCACTGAAGTCAGCAGCAAACTTCCCTTTTTTCCAAGCATAGCATCCATGTGGTTCAGGCGAGGTCTACCCAAGCGCCACCTCCAGCAGCAGCAAGAATGGGATAACAGGCCTGAATCATGGTCCTATAGATTTATAACCAGCCACCAGACGGGCAGTATGGGAGCTTTAATGGAAAGGGGGAAAGCCCCAAGACAGAAGAAATTATCACTGAGTTAGAACAAACAGCTGCCAATTCCACATCCATTATTGGGGGAAACATACTCATTTTCCCATCAGTTTTCATAGCCCTGAATGATCCGGGCAAGAGAGAACCTCTGACCCAAAGAGCAAACGACAGAGCCAATTGTACCAGATAATACAGATAGGCACAGAGCCAGAACCGCTCTGCCACTGGTGATTAAAATCTCTTTATGGGCCTGGCAGAGTTTGGCCACTTTTGCTTTCTTGAAAGTATTCCAAAATTTTCTTCAAGCTAGAAATAAGATTCCATTGTATTTCCATCACACGCAGACTAAATTAAAAACTTCTGGGAGACAACCTTCAGATACAGACTCCAGCTTTACCACTTATTTTAAGAAGATAAAAGACTGCATTTGTTTTTAATAGAACTTTCCTTTCTGCCCTCATTCATTTGCAGACGCAAACATACAATCCAAAATGCTTGTCCTAATCAGTTTTTTTTTGACAAAAACATCTCAGTGCTAAAGCAGAGCTTATTAAGCCATGGCAACACTTAATATAAGTCAATTCTTCCACCTCAGTTTTGTAGCTACAACCTAGAGTTAATTATATGATTTATACCCACACCACTGTTACTAAGACATGAAGCTAAAGGTTAAAAAAGCAGACCATTTTCTATTGCCTCCCCTTCTTCAGAAGGAACAGCCAGTCCCATTTAAATCCAGGGGGCATATGTGTGTTGGGAAGCAAGAAGCGTGCGGGAGAGGATGGCACAGCCTGGTCCTCGCGCAGCATCGTCTGCTGCTGGTGGGGAAACGCTGTAAACCTCATCTACCCAGAAACACACACCATGACACTAAGGTTATTGTACGTGCCTTAAAAAACATATATCAGTCAGACCTTCAGCTACTCATATTCCAGTCAAGATTACCAGCACTGTCAAGTGGTTATTCCATCACGTAATTTCACTGGGGTAATTTCTGCTGCTTTGTACAGCAAGTTTGCCTTTCTCCTGCTGTAGTCCCATGTTGATGGCACATGATGCTACTTAACAGGAGAACCAGAAGCCAGAGGGGCTTATTAGACTGTTCAGATTATAAAGGTGAACAAAACCTACCATATGATTCACAGCATGGTGCACACGTTTACAGATCTCACTGTTTTGTCGTCTATTTTTTAAGTAGAGGGAAAGTGTTTATTACATACAGATTTCAGCATACACATTTTCTGGAGGATACCAAGGGCATTAAAGAAACATGATGGATTTTTTCTGCTTGTTATTGCAATACACCGCAGAGATGCTTGCAAGGCATAAGTTCACTCAGATTTTGAGCTGAAAAATAGCAGTAAAGACTCCACAATAGAAAAGAAGAACTACTGGGGGGCATTCCAGACTTGTGCAAAGCGGTGCTCTTAAAGCTGATGGTTAAACATGCCACACGTATTGGATATGACAGATCTTGCATTAAATCCAGGCTGACCAGCCACTTTTCTTTTTCTTTAGCACTACTAGCATTCAGCAATTAAACTTTATTTATAAATAGAAGTGGCATGACAGATGACTCCTTTCTTGAGCACAGAGAAACGCAAAAAGTGGGGGTATCATCCCAAAATTCTCAATATATGAAAGGACACATGAGTCACTCCTCTCACATGCTCTCCAGCTCCTTTTTGCAATGAAAGCTTGTCCTATCTTTGCTCCGGTTGTTAGTGCTGGGTATTTAGCAATAGCAGGTAAGCTCTATCCAGAACAGGCTGATCTGGTTTTTGTAGGTGTTTTTTCATCCCAAGGGCAAAGGAATGAAGATGTCCAAGGGCTGATCCTCAGGCATCAGGACCTTATTGTTCTCCTAGAAGGAAGGTCTTCAAAGATGCCTCTGGGAATAAACACCTTTTTTTTTTGTTTTGTCTAAAGGGAATTTGTGCAGCAAACAGTTTTCTGGGGAAAGCTCTCTTGGAAGAACCCCCATCCCAGGCAAGGCTGCCCATTAAGAATAAAGTCCTCAAGAGAAAGTCCATCAGTTGCTCATTTTTACTTTTTTCTGTAAATTCTCATTGGAATACTAGACTGTAGGGGTGATGCCCATCTAGAAAGTAACAGCATCATAATTTAATCATTTATTATCTTAATATGTTACTGCATTTCTAACCAGGGTGCAACTGTGGCCCAACATACTGCATGTGTTGGTTACTTTTCTACCCGATTCCTCAAATGTGTATCTCTTCTCTTTGTTAAAGGAGCCAACTCTTTTCCACTGAAGTCTCCATTTAAGTTTGCTCTTTACTTAACCTTCACTGTGCCTACTTGAGCTGGTTTCATCTTCATCTGATTGCTTGGCCACTTTATTATGTTTTTTACTGCAGCTTAGTAGCCCCTTGAATTCTGCTATAGTTCATGTAATTCTCATCATGTGGTTCAGCTCCCCGTGGAATTTTTTTCTCCTGCCAGTAGCAGTTATTTACTTTCTCTTACTGAATTTTTCATTGTCACTGAAACGCCACCTCTGACAATGTTCAACCTCCTCTAATCCCTTAAAAAAAAAACCCTGCTGGCAGTTATTTATTTATTTACTTCCAACCTACTATAAACTTAAATAGCATTGCTATGTCCACAGAGTGCATGTTGGCACAGATGCCCAATTTGTTTCCCATAGCTACGTGGCATGCTTTCATATTTTTCTGGAGAGTCAAGCAGAGAAAAAATTGTTTTCTTTTTGCCTTTACTTTCTTAATCATTGGAGAAGCCCCCAACAGACACGGTGTGATGAGAGAGGATTTTTACCTGCTTTCTCAGCTGATGACTCAATATACTCATTTCTTAGTGCTTACACAAAAAGGTTTGGGGCGGATTTCAAGAATAGCAGGGAAAAATCTTTTGCTGCATCTAAAATGTTGTGAGATTATTTCATGTTGATAAGAGCTCTCTTTCTCTCTCATTAACTGATTGCTTCTCTTTATTTTAATGGAGACGGCTCTACCTGGGAACACAGCTATCTAGCTTTCAAACACCAAGGATCAGGTGGAGATGGGGCTCCATTTTTTTCCTTCCTTTAGGCCATGCTAACTAGTCTGTGTCAGACTTACAATTTCACATATCAGAGATCACAGAAATCTTTTTTTCTTGCTGATGTCTCCTACTAATACAGGTCAGGTCCTCAGATAAGGACCCTTCAGGTGATAAAAATAGTTTGTAAGAAGGTTGTCCTGGTTGCCCTTCTTAGAGGTGGGTCAACAGAAGTTCATAAGAAGGTAGGCCCGGAAGGGCTCCCCTGGCTCCTCAAGTCAAATCACCTGCCATTATACACCTTTGTGTCACATAATATCCTATTCATAAATTGAGTGAAATCCATCTTAGAACTAGTTAAGCTTTCTGCCTTTTCAATCTTGGTGAAACACACTGCAGACCTTCAACCTGAATTATAAGAAGCTTAATTGCCACCCCAGTCTTATTTGTACCTATTTATACACAGTGGTCTTTCTGTTATCAGTCTTTTATCTCTCCTTCCCTTTCCAGTTTGCTCTCTTTGGAATTTAGCCCTACATTATGTTTATTGAGAAGAATAATAAGCTCTTGGCACTTTCATTAATAGACTAATCAAACCACACTTCTCTCAAAAGAGGTATCTCCTGTCGTGCTGGCTTCTCTGCTCCATGATGCTTGGGTTTAAATTAACCTCTCCAAACACAGCTGACTGGAGCTATCTGCAATACTCCAGAGAACTGCTGACCAGAGCTCCTCTTCCCTGTGCAGTGCCTGATTCTCTCTTTCAGCTAATGGAAATAACAGTTTGTTGGCTCAGCTCTTTTTCAGTTGCTTTCATACCTGGAGCTCCCAGATTATAGCTGCATTCCTTCCATTGGTCTCTAAAGCATCGTCTTTTATTTTATATTATTTTACAATTACATTAGGTATTATATTAAAAGGAATAAAATTAACCATAACAGGATTATTTGTATTTTCCTAGGGTTAAAAGAAAGCCAAGCTTTTTCCCATTATTATCCATGTAAGATCCACAGAAATCAAGAACAGCATTGTTACTAAATTCTTAGACTTGATACAAGAACTATGTTGATAGTCATTTTGATAACAGTTGATGCTTGCCTAGTACAAATTTCTGCAAAACCAAGATCAAACCAAAAGATCAAGATATTTTGCCAAGAGAAGCTCATTTTAAAAACAGGACACCATTTATTGAAAAATGAATGTCATTCAAAACTTTCCATTCACCCTGTTCAATGTACGATTGGACTTAAAAATCACCTACCTGGAAGTGTATGTAAATGGCAGCATCAGTGTGCCACCACATGCAACTGCCAGAACAAAGGTCTACTAAAAATACTGGAAATTATTTTGAAAATTGATGCCAGTTCTTGGAATTTCAGGCACTTAAATACATTCAAAACCCTGATTAGATGAATGGGAATTTCACTCAGAAGGGCTGAGCATTCAGATATGCAATGGCTACATCTTGTCGGGAATCTAGGCCAAATTGCTTTTGAAAATCTCAGTAGGGTGCTTATTTGCATTTTTGGCATCAAAATACTTTTGAAAATATGGTGGTAAGGCTGCCATCCATCAAACACTTCAGCAGGTGCTGAGATTTTATGCAAGCACTTGGCTGAGTTTCTGTATTCGCATGCTTAAAATGTACCATGTGCCTATCTGCCTGGAGGATCGGAGACCACCTCTGTAGGTTTTAGTCCCTCAAGGTTATATGTTTGAAAACTATGGTTCTGCCTAGTCTGCAAACAAACCGTAAGCTGACACACTGCACGGTTGCCTCAACCTCTTCACTGAAACTTTAAAAGCAATCCATAAAAGTCAGATAATATTTAACAGAGAGGATTATGGAAAAGCCATTTCCAAATGAGAAAATTGCATTCATGTTTGTTATCTGCTGTCTCCCCTTCACATTTATTATGACTACATATTTATTTTTCTAGTACTACCAGAGAGATTTTGGAAAGAAAGTCTTTTTTTTCTTTTTCTTCTATAAAGATTGTCAGCAGCATTATCTTAAAGGTGCTGGATGCCATATTGCTTATAGTATTACCAGCACAAATATATATGATGATAAGCCTCAAGGCATAGGACTCAAAGAATAAGTATGTTTTCTGTGACTCTCCTCTAACCTTTTTGCTTTTGCTGAGAAAACAGGACAATCTCTGCGCATGTTCATGTGGGATAGAGAAGTTGCATTATGCCAGCATCCTCGGCCGTTTGCAGAGAGTTGAGGAACAGTCCCAAGTGATTAATCAAGCGATGGCTGAGCTAGCAACCGTTCCCTACCTGCAGGACGTCAGTCAGCACGATGCCGAACTGGTAAGTATTTATTTCTAGTACTTGTTTCGGCCTTTAGAGGCAGGGAGCCAAGAAGGGAAGGGTTGAGGCAGAGCACTGCGCTGCAATTTGCTCTGGAAGTCATTTTCCGAATGCGCAGACCTGAAGTAGTTTTAAAATCTGACTGCAGTGCCTTGTCAGAGGAGGAGCTAATCACCTGCAAGGATCACTTTTATAGAACCAGCATGACTCATCTGTAGGCATATTTTTAAAACCTCTTCTTTTCCCCCAAACCTCCCCAAATCAGTCTGGGAAAATGATTGCAATTATTCAGATCGTGCTACTTTAAGATATCTAACATCAGAAGCCACCTGCAGCAAAACAGGCCGAATCTAGTTAAAGCTGAGGAGAGGGGGGAAAGGCAAGAAAAGATTTTCTTTCCTGGCTCCATCTACAACTTGCTCCCTGTCTCTGAATAAACCCATCTACCTGCTATGCTTTTGTTTTCCCTTTGTAAAAGGAGGGCAGTGATGCTAGCAGGGCTGTTGCAAGACTAGAGTCATTAATAGCTTGACAGGACATCGATAACCTGCAATCAGAAAGTACCGTATGGTTATTCTTCCACGAGGCTGTCGGGTTTTCTGATGAGGGAGGGAGGGAGCCAATTTTCCACACTTCATTCTAGAAAAAAAAAACCCCACCCCTCCACGGTCCCTGCATTTAAATGCAGTCCAATTTTGATGATCCAACTTCGGTTCACTAAAAACTCTTGGTTTTTCCCAAAGCCGGTCCCTTGACATTTGTTTGCAGTCCTGCAAAGCTCCTAAGCTCTGTAGAATTAAAGCTTCACAGCAGCTTGCTTTAGGGAAGACGAGCAGTGGCCTGCAACTGCAGGAGGTGGTTGCCAGACTTCGAAGTCTGGGCTCGAGATAAGGGGAAACGGCATTGCAAAGAAACTGTGTTATTAAAAGACATTCTCCTTTTGATGCAAGTTCTCTCGTATTAAACTTCAGCAGACCCACATTTCAGGGCTGACTAAAGGGTCTGAGTTATTGGTACATATTTCAGTGATAGGTTTTTCTCCAGGGTACAATATTTTCAGTACATCACACGTTAGGCACAGGCTATTACGCTGTTGCCTGTATCTCGTCATGTAGTAATCATAAGCCTGACCTCCCTGGAAAGCTTTTTGGGGGAGGCTCTAGGCCCGAGACAAAGGTCTGCAGTCTCTTAGGGGTAGGACTGGGCAGAACGAGGGTCCGTGCTGGGAGATTTAAGTGACAGATTGTAAATCTTTCAGCGAAACACATAGGCTTTGTTTACTGCGCCCAAGGTAAAAATGTTTTTTGAAAGAATAAAGGCAGAAAATTTCTAGCAGCTATCCTGTCCAGAGCATTAAAATGTATTAATTCAGCATTAATTTATTTTTCTTTGTCCTGTCATCCTGCTGTAAAGTATATCTGCAGTCTGTGTGTGCAAATGGAGGCTCGGACGCTCTGTAGCTAGAATATTTTAGTAACCTTCAGGCACCACAGTGTTCAGGCACAAGACTGCAAAGCAAAAAACTTGGAATTGGCTTCACCAGGGAGTGATTAATGGGCTTTACCTTTCCTGGTGGCATCAGCCCGCATGGCACAGGCTCCTCTTATGCCAGTAGGGACCATTTCTCTACCACATTGCAACTGCATCAAGCACAGAACATTGCTGCCCATCGTTGGGTCTGCACATCCAAACCATCCAGGGAGCGAGCGAAAGATCCTCATTTTCTCAGCCTACCTGTTCATCTTCCTCATTTCACTAGGGTCCAGGAGGGATGAAACATTTGCAGGACTGGGTTGTACTGGTGTGATTCAGCAGCCTTCAGAGGCAACCCCACCATGTCTATGGGGTCAGAGTCACAGCACCCATGCTGACTCCATGTGCTTCTCACTCTTCAGCAACATTCCTAAGAGATATCTATATCTTTGCATGAAGAAAACTGAGCTGGTCAAATTCTAATCTCACTTGTACTGATAAAAATTTAAAGTAATTCCTCTGAGGTCATTCTGACTTTACATTGGTAAAACTGAGATAAGACTTTATGATCAAGCAAGGCAGTTAAATTGTGTGAGTTAGAAAATGCTAAAGATGCCAAATGTTTATTATCACATACAGTGTAGTTGTATAATGTTTAAAACACACTGAATTTATAATAGTGCAATTTGCACCGATACAGCAAGGATCCCAAAGGCATTTCAATTACAAACTCTTCTGTGTAAATGTCTTCCTGTAACTAACTAAATAGAGTCCTAATCTATGGCACAAAGAACCTCAGCTGAGGCCTTTTTAGATCAGTATTTATTCACAGACCCTGGGAAAATAAAGATTTCGGTTAGCTTGAATAGTTGAATGCAAGTGGGGAAAAACCCTGAGAAAAATCTTTCCAAGGCTTATGATTTCAGTGTCACCGTATTTGTACATCATAAATCAAGATGAAAGCTTGTTAAAAAAGCAGAAATCTATTTCAATTTAAAATCAAATGAGGACAAGATATTTTTAAAAATGCAGCATTTTTCCTTGGAGAGGATTTCCAAAAAAGATCAGCTTTGGGAGAATTACTGTGGTTTGCCAACTGCCTGCTCTTGTAGCATGCACGTTTTCTCTGCCAATAGAGCTGGTGAAAAACTGTGTGATAAAAATTAAAACCAGAGCACTCACTGGGCACTTTTCATTGGCATGTATCAATATCAGTGAAACTTTAATTGGAAAGGTTTCTTGCGTTAGCTTCTTGCCCAAAGCAGTGAGGTCCCGAGCTTGGTTGGGCTGTCAGAGCAGCCCCTTGAGGGAGACGGACCGATGTCCTGGTCCCTGCCCCGGTGGGTGCTGTTCAACAAGTTCTTCAGAAAGAATCACTTGAAGAAAAGCAATGGAGAAATCCTCCCCTTCCCCTGACCCATTCTTCTTCTGCCTGGTTTGACACAGGATCTGTGCTTTGCCCATTCTGCCCTTAATACCCTTAATCTCCGGGCTGTGTCTATTCTGGATTCATAGAAAGAGATTATCTGTCATAAAAGTATTGTGATGGAAAGTTTCTGACAGGTTCTTGACTCTTTCTGCATTAAAGTCAGAGGCAGAAATTTACAGTTTGGGTTTTTTTTCATGAATACTGATGAATGACAAAAAAAAAATTTCATCAGATGTTTGGACAAATAAGATTCAACTTAATGGCTGCACAAGCACAGAGAAAGCAGGCTGGAACCAACCACAGCAAATTTATTTAGAGATTCCCATAAAGATTCCTGCATCCTTTATCCAGTGTTGGGACACAGACAAAGAATTTTAACTTCAAAAACCTGAATGTGAAAGTAAACTTGAGGAAATAGAGATCTGCTCCTTGAATCTCAAGGCAGCATTTTTATATCTTGTGCAGATGAGCCTAAACACTGATTTTTTTTTTTAAGTTTCAGCACTTTGTCTACTCATATTAGACTGCTGCCCACCTAGGTACAGAAAGAAGAGAATTTGTCTATGAGTGCTTACACACTGTCCAATTACTTGCAATGAGGAACAAATTTGGGAAGACACACGAAAACCTATTGTTTGGGTTCATTTTAACCAACTAAACATTTTGGAATAGACCTAATAGAGCCCAGAAATATCACAGGTGGTAAATAAGATTTTCTCCCAGTTTGTTCCCAAAAAACCTGATGCTAATGGCTGCTCACGGGAGGGCACCCGGGATCCGACCCTTGTCTGTCTGTTACTGAATTAGGAGCAACTGAAACATTTTCAAGTGTTTGGGAAGGGTGCAGGGTGAGGCAATGCTATGACTAACCTGGAAGGGTACTGGAGTGAGGCAATACTCCAACTAACCTGAATTTTAGCCTTCTCTCTAACATTAAGGACTGATTAGCAAGTCTTTTCCTACAGCCTCTTTTTATAGCTTACACTAGAAATTGCCAGCCTTGTTTTTATGCTCTGTTGTGCTGAATGATGGGGAGAAGGGAGGGTTTGCCAAAGAAAAAGGATAGTAAAAGCAGGGAAAATGAGCTAGATACTTCCAGCTACAGTAAAAGCATCTCAGCTTTAGTGTTGTCCTCTTGTGAGGTTTTACATGCTGCTTTAAATTATGATACATTAGCCTTGGGAGAAAATACTAAAAAGTATTCATGTACGACACAGAATATCCCAGACAGCTAAAGAATGAAAAATGGAGCCTTTATTCTTTACAACCCCAGCCTTTCTTTACTAAGTATAAACATTTACTGCATTAAAATGTATAGGCTTAAATACAAATTTTCCAGAGGATTTTTTCCCATTGTTAAGTATTTTATATCCACAATAATACAGTGTAATGGCTGAAGCAAAGATGAGGTGGCAGTGCTCATTGTGTGAAAGATGAGTAATAAAATCATCAGCGTACAAATGATTTTTTAATTAGGTTTTAATCTGTGTATTTAGAGAAGTTATTTCTGTGTGAATTCCACACTGATAATTTTTATCTTGGTGCCACAGCTGCAGTTGCTAATGGCAGATGCCATGGACACCCTTGAAGGAAGAAGTGATAACAGACGTGTGTGGAATAAAATTCAGAAGGTAAAAACCTGCAGGAAAGGGAGGAGAGTATATTGTTCCTTGGGGAGTAAATGCCCACCTGAGTCATATCTGTTCAAAAGGCAGAAAAGAAAGTAGGTGCCATCTGACACCTGACTGCATGCCTTGAACTCTGTTAGTGCTCAGGCACTAACCACAAATACGGATTTCTTACTTGCTTTGGCCCTTATGGTTGATCTTTGTTGATGTTAATAGCCTCATGTGGTTATCTAATGGAAAAAAAAAATGAATAGCTTATTTTTGGATGATAATTATACTTCTCTTCCATCTTTGTCATATGGGGCACTGTGCTAATCAGGGGGGAGAGTGCAGGGGGAGGTTGTTAGGGAATAAAATTCAGCCCAACAAATGAGGTCCCTTAGTGGAGCTCAAATGAGGCTTCGGTGATGTGAGAGGTAAGAGACACGTAAATGCCCTTCTGGAGTCTCTGCACAGCAACCGGTCAATTTAAATCTTAAAGGATTTGTGAAATGCGGGGAGTCTTGTGTTGGTTCTCTGTACAGGTGCATCTGACCCAATGTAATGAATAATAGGTCAGGCTGGGATGTAATAGGAGTATCGTACATTTCCACAAAGCCTTTCGAACCAGAGCAAATCACAGCGCTGGGCATTCAACACCATTGACATTCAGCCACTTCGGAGGAAGAGGATAGCAACACATCTCCAGGAAGGGAAAATGTTGCTAATGGCTCAAAATGTTGGTCTTGCCCTATGTCTTACGGCTCCGTCAGATCCCAGCTGGACACATGCTGACTCTGGGTTGCGGCTGCAGTGGAAGGTTGGAGAGCAGAGGGTTTGAATTTCTGCCCTGGCAGGACTTGAAATGGTCCCTCTTTGGGATTTAGGGTTTACAGATGGATCTCAGATACAGATGGATCCCAAACCCTGGCTGCACTGAGTTTGCTAACCAGGATAAGCAAATAAGACAGAGATGTCTGAAACAAATCACAGGGGTGGAGGGTCAGGGTATTTTCAGAGTCCGTATTTCCAAGCGATTTGAATTAAAATTTCAGAAGGCATCTCTTCTGAGAGAAAGTCTGAGTAGGTGTATTGCCCCGGGTAGCTGTCAGACCAGTGGCTCTTAATAAAGTTTTCCAAGTACAGAATGTTTTCAGAAAGTAACCAAAACCTAAATACCAAAAATTATAGGCAGACTGGGTTTATCTCTTTCAAACGCTCGTGAGGCAAAACAAAGGATAAATATTCATACTGCTTTTACATTGTGCCAGGATAGTCTTTAAAGCTCTCACACCTGCCTACAGAGCAGAGAAGAATCTTTTGCAACACAAATGCTACGTATGATATAAATCATATAATTTTATACAATTACATACATATTTCCTGCCATATATAACAAACATTGATAACTAGATGAATGCAAAGAGTCAATGATATATTTATAAATAGCCTATTCCCTGTAGTTCTCTAGCACTTATCCTTCCAATTTTCAGACCATAGACTTAAATATCAGAGACAGTTTTCCAAAGTTTTTCCAAAAGTCAGGATTTTAATCCAGGTGTTTGAATAGCCAGCCTGATTTTCACAACTCTGGACTACCACAGTTCAGAGGCTGCTGAGAAAGGATGGCAGCTGAAAGTTAGACCAAGTATACGGATATCTCCATATTTATTAAAGGCTCATTAAAAGTTTGTTGGTGGTACCAAAAAGATTCCCACATATTTCAACAGACAGTGGCTAATATTTCATTGCAAATTCAGTAAAACAAAGTATTTTCCTTCAGTGTATTCGTATGTATGCACGTACATCCTTTATATTTCTCTGGATACTTTTACTTTCAGTATAATCTTTATGGAGATCAAGCTAACATTTAAAAATGGACTGGTAGCCCATACTATGCCGCATGAATCTGTGCATAATTCAACATTTGGGAAAAAAATTTGCTGAATCCATGAAAATCTGCTCTGCCGTTTTTAAATTTGGTGCTTCCAAATTTTTTCTGCATTCTGAACATAGTTTGGCATTTCATTTTAACAACCCGGATAACTATTTGATTTGAGGCATGTTGTTCCAAGCAGAACTCACTGTTTCATAATACAAAACTATTTTTCTATATTATATCAGGTCAAAGAAATGAAAAGCATCATCAAATTTCTACTTTACTTTTTTCCAAAATTTAATTTCAGCATATTCAGCATGTTCTTAGGAAAATATTCTCTTTAAATAGAGGAGACAGGAAAACACTCAGGGAGCGTGAGGGTTTTTTTGGTTGGATTTTTTGTTGGTTTGTGGTTTTTTACTGCGTTTTGTTTTTTTTAAATCATCTCTAATTAGTGACCTCTAACACATTACTAAGAAGGAGGATTAAATATGATGATTAAAAATTGATGTGGTCACCGCATGTCACTTGTGCTAGAACCATTTTGAAAAGTTCAGTATTTCTCAGCTCACTCGTCACACAGCGGTGATTGTAGGAGCCCACAAAGAACCTTCACACAGACCTAGGTACAAGGTAGTTATTCGTATTTTTGCTATTGAATTAATTTACATTTAGCAGAAAGTGAAAAAGAACATAAAGGAGTTTGTACAATCAGCTACAAACACAATACTCTGTAAAGCTGACAGCTACGCTAGCACCAATGAAGTTTGGCTTTTGCAATAGAAACAGCTGTTGCACCTAATGAAAACATTCAAAAGTTTTCTCTAATGCAGCAGAATTATAGCAGTGCCTCTTTTCCAAATGGCCAAAGGGTGTGTCCGAATTGCCATTACAAACCGCTGTTTTTTCGAGTTTTATATTCTAGAATCAGCCATAAAAAATTCATTCAGGCCAAAATCTGACATAGAAAGGCACAAAGCTTGACACCCAAGCACTTTTCCTTTTGTCACAGTGGAGGGCTTATCAAATCAGTTTGAAATTAATCTGGGCAATTTTGAATTTACGGGACTGACAAAGTCATAATACATGTGTCGTTTCAAGTGTTTTGGGTGCTGCACTGCTCACCCAATTCACTGACAAATTTATGTTTATAAACGAACTAATTTATCAAACGGGCTAATTATTTTTGGAAGCTTTAAGTATAATGAAATGAAAAATGACCTCGTAATTAGCTGGAGAAAAGAGAACATCACTGCACGGAAGATGCCTTTCTCAGTATAACCAGGTCATGGACTCTG
Source organism: Scopus umbretta (assembly GCA_013400535.1). Classification (NCBI taxonomy): domain Eukaryota; kingdom Metazoa; phylum Chordata; class Aves; order Pelecaniformes; family Scopidae; genus Scopus; species Scopus umbretta. Next base: position 91,482 of record VZTL01023791.1, on the reverse strand, counting down.
CAGCCACAAGGAGAGCTGACCCAGGCGAGCCTAGATGACCTTGGGAGATTAAGAAACATCCTCCTACAGAGGCTTTACCCAAGTACTAGATATTCCTGAAGAATGCCTTAGAGGCAGGAACAATGGGCCGGGTCAGTCTCCCAAAATCCCTATTCTCCAGGATTTTACCGACACTTTTCCTTGCAGTCCCCTGGATTAAATGTGAGTTTTGTATCAGTGATCTGGGGAAACAGACACCTGGGTCTAAGACCTTTCAAGCAATTACTGGAGGGACTGAGTCCCAGTCTCCTTTAGGAACATGGGCATTCCTAAAAAAGTTTTTACCACCCTCCTTCTTTTTACAGTTGTCAGAAATCCCCAAACTGAACTTGCTGGTGGCCAGACTGCTGGGCTTACAGAGGATTCAAGGCACCATACTAGGGCTTAGGAATTTTTCTTTTAGTTACTGGCTCTGTCCAAATTATGTTATAGGTTGAGTCGTGAAGGTACTTAAATATAACACCATCAGCACTTCATGAGAACAGACTTCTCTGAAGCCACCTTTATGAATGGGAAGCCCTTCTAAAGTAGTCAGTAGGAAACACTATGGGAAAGAGCATCAAAACCTCCTCTTTTAAAGAGGCTTAAGTCTTCACCAGCAAACAGAGGTAGAAATGTATTTTTGCTTACTGGACTTTAAAGTGTAAATTCACTTCTTAAGTCCAATTACTATTTTAACAAGTCTGACATAAAGCCAGCAGTTCGAGCAATGACCTCTGATGCACAAGGCTCAGCAGCAATGAACAGGAAATTTCCAAGAGAGATCGATGGCAACTAACCTCATAATTTGACTCCGTGCCACAAGACTCAGTCCAGCCGCTGGTCTTAAGCAAGTGGAGGCACTACCATAATAGCCAGGTCTGGCCGTTATGGACTAGTTTCTTTGCTGACAGATTTACATATGATGTAAGTGAAATCTGCTGTGAACATGAGTGCTGGGACTAGCGGTAAAGCTTGGCCCTTAGTAACTCAGGGAACCAGGTCTCTGCATGGCCATTGCGGGACTCCATAGCAGCTACAGACAAGCAGAGGCATTTAGGGTATCTCAGCTATATAAAATAGCAGGAAGGCTCCTCCTTTCCTCTACAGAGCTTTTGTTTCTCTGCAGTCTTGTAAGAGAAAAAACAAAGAAATAAAGAAGAGATTGCTTTCCTATCTCATAAGAATAAATTCATTAATAAAGCCTCACAATATTGTTACAGTGAGAGGCATTTCATTAAATAAATAGATACTTTAGAGCCTATCAACCAGAAACTTTTGATATCCAAAGAGAGGAGAGCCAAATAAGTGCAAGTGCCAGTATGGCTCTGCTTCCACTATGAAGATAATAATGTAGTTCTACTTCTCCATTTAGCCCCTAGGCTTTCATAGCAGTTTCATAGGATCCTCTTACCATCATTTGAACAGCCAAAGGATAGACAAGAGTTGGCAAATAAACACTTTCCTACACTTCCACATGTGAGACACTTCATAAAACCTTCACATCTGAGTTTACCTCAAGGGCATCACATACTTTGCAATTTAGATAAGTTATTACGCCCATCATTTGCTGAGCTCAGTGGAATGCCTGTTTCATAAATCTGAAAGCAGAGCAAACATGGATGAGTGAATAAAAGAACAGATGTAACTTACATAAGGATAAGTATATAACAAAAGCTGCACTAATATATGTGAATATGAAATGAAGTAAAATTAGCCTAACATATTATATAATCTTTTAGCCAGGCACACAGATTTTCAGTAGTTGACCTCTGCTTACTACATCTCTGCCTTCTGCAATAGCAGGGGAATGCTCTCTGATGAACTGTGCTCTTCCACTGACATTATCTCTTAATTGAAAATCAAGCCATGGAAAAGGGCCATAGACTTGCTAGGCTTTCAGTCAGCCAGAGGAGCAAGGAGGGAGATTCATAGTGTGTTGATGGAAAGTGGACGTGTTGCTGAATAGTATTATGCTGGTTACTACAACAGTTATTTGATGTATATGACTTTGTAACATCTTGTAAAGTCATCCAAGCCCATGCCACAGCCACCCGGAGCTGCGCTTGTTCTCAGAGCATGCAGGCTTCAAAAGTTCGTGCGTTTTGGTCCACTCTCTTGAGTTAACTTGGCTGTTCCTGAACTAATAGAAGGAAAGCGGTTCCTGCTTTGTTCTTGTCTCGGGGCCACGATGCAGCCATGTGTTTCATGAACGCATGGACTCATTGTGTAAAGGGAGTGAAAGCAAAAGGTGGGAAAGAATGGGAAAAGCACATTTTCTGGAACAAGAGTGGAAGTCTAATGAGTAGTATCTAATGTGTAATGAAGTCAGAAAAGTGCAAATGCAGAAGGAAAATAATGTTAGTGGCAGTGATTTGGGTAGAATGAGAGCGAAGGAAATGAAGAGCAGAGCAACCAGGTAGAAATGCAAACATTTTTGTAGAGTTGACCAAAGGTTGACTTCATGGCTAAGATTAGAGAAAATATATTAAGACATTCTGGAAAGGATTATTTCAGAATCAGCAACAGCCTTGAGAGGGACAAGAAGAAACTACGGCAGAGGTTTCTAACCTGGCACTGAGTGAAGCTTTTGGAACAGGCAGAGGAAGTTAGGAGACTGCGTGAGCAGAAAATGAGATCTGCCCCACTGAATCTGAGGTGATACAAAAGAAGAGTAGGCAACCAAAGAGCCCCATTAATAAATTCAGCCCCACTGCAGGGACAATAAAAGCATGAGAGCATTCGCAGAGCTCCTTGTGTGAGAGAGAGGTGACAATGGGATTTCAGGAGTTAGCGATACTCCTGGTCCCTAAAATCAATTCCTGCCCTTTTGAGTCTGGTTCTTTGTGTCTCGCACACAAGAGAAGAAAAGATGGCACAGCAAGACACGTGCATGGCCCTCAGCTACACTGGAAGAAGCAATTGCATCCTGCCCATTTCCCACCCTCCAGAGACCAGTATCTAATATAAAGCTGAGCTATTTAATGACCACACAGTAAGCAGCTATACCTCCTGATCACAGCATTGCAATAGAAAAAACTGAGGCTGTGACGCTAAGAAACAGCGAGTTTTCAGGCATACAAGGTTTTCTCAAGTCTGAAGCAGACATGGGAAGTTTCAAGTTTGCTGTTCCACACCAGAAGGGAAGTTTCTGTACATAAAAGCATGGGTTTTTTCCAGCTAAATCAGCTGGTTTAATAATGGATATCATCTATAGCCATCGTTCTTAGGTGATCACAGCCACAACAAAACACTGCTAATGCTATTGGGAAAGAGTGTTTTGTTATGAGAAAGGCTTTGGTCTATTCCACCAAGCTATAAGGTGTGGTAAGTCACTGGAATAATTTTAAATAGCTGCAAATCTAGCTACTGAGCAGTAAATGTCCTAAACATTGGAATAACGTAGCTGGTTGTAGCTGCCTGGCAGTTAAATCACAGGCAATTCTGGGCATTAACAATCCCCACATCAGGATTTAGATGAACATTTCCCCAGCCCTTGCTAATCATGCTGTCAGTTATAAATGAGCAGCCTGCTTACCTGCTGCCCTCTACCAGAGAAGGTCTCCAGCCCTATAAACACTGGCTACCAGGTATTGTTTCTGCTGTGAAAAGCAGCATGAGTCAATAAGACCGTTCATAGCAAACACTGCGCTGGACAGTGATTTCGGGAGAGCTTATGAAGTACGAAAGGACTGTCTGAGTTGTGAGGTAGTTACGAAATGTAATTGATTACCAGCAGTAATATGATTTTTGTGCAGTTCCTTATCAGCAAACACTCTTTCCTCCACCTGCTTTTAGCACTGGAGCTTTGCTAGTGTGCTAAGAAGCTACAGGCAAACACTGGTTTTCAGTGTCTCACTGAACTCATTCCTTTACAATGGAAATGTTCAACAGAGCTCTCTGTCAGACTTCTTGCTTTAAAGAAAGGCAGCACACACAAACGAGGCATGTGAAAAATACAGAAATGGAGCATGAGGGACAACATATTTATCTTTGGCATCAGCATCTGAAGCGATGAACGTTTCTAGAAGCAGGTCCAAGGCAAGGGTTGTGCAGTCAGTTGGGTTACATGGCCAAACAAATGTAGGGAAATGAGTTTGGCCTGCCGGTGGCAGTTCAGATCACGTGCTACTGTGTAAACCCGCTCCCTTCCAAAAGCAACCATAGCAGCTCAAACGTGTTTCACTTATCATTATTTTTTTCCAGCTACTGAGCAAGCTTTATTCTAACTGACTTTAATGGAAGGTATAGATTGGGGTTTCATTTTTATTAAAATATCAGTAGCTTTTCTCAAGCATATGCTCAGCTTTTCATCCTAACTCTATACAGCCATCCTTCCTTACTCGTAGGCCCTTCAAGTACTGTTCCTTTAGTTATATTCACTCCAAAGAGTGCTTTAGCAAGTAGCTCTGGGAGACAAAAGAAAATGTTGAGAGGTACTTCATGTTTAAAGGCAGCTCGTTTGCCTTCTATTACTAACAGCTCCCAAGTAATAAAAATAGATTCTGTATGCCAGAAGATCCTTTTTGCCATTACATGTTATTTATAGCTCCTGCATATGTTTTCAAAAGCACCTGTTTCTTATTTGAGAGTGACTCCCCTGATTTGTATTGGGATTTAGGAAGTTTGGATGTCTAGGCATTACAGAAAATGCATACACATGCATCCATGCGAGACATACTTTTATGATTCTACAGTTTACAGAGTCTGCTTGCTGTTTATCCATCTACATTTTCTTCTAAACAAACTTATTTTCCCACAGGAGTTTGTCCTTGTGGCATCCTGGTTCTTTCTCATTTCATTTGAAACTCTTTAGCAGGTACTATAACTGATATTTTGTATTTGTATTCAAACCGACGCCGATCTTCTGTAAAAGACATGTGTGCTTTCAAGTTAGCTTGTGACTAGAATAGCTGCCCCATTTTTGGATAAGCCACAAAGCTTCCTTTGGACCGCCAGTAAGCTATGAAACACAGGCATCTGTTCCTTGGAACAGCCCCCTTGCAGCAAAGGTTGACAAGTTTCATGACATCTGTGGCCCATCAGGACTTGGACAAAACCACCTTGAATGATGAATAGTATTGCAGTGTTCCCTCATTGTAGCTGGTACATATCACGTAATTAGGAACCGTATGTGGGATTTCTTATCCCAATGAGTACATAGGAAGGGCAAGGATTTCTTATCCCAATGAGTACACAGGAAGGGCAAAGAATATACTTGCGCTGTGGTAATTCAGGGCAAAACCAGACGCATCCAGGCAAGTTCAGAAGTGACTGGTGGGGCATTACCAGAAATGCAGTAAGTTTTTCAGAAAAGGAGATGTGAACTTCCCATAAAGCCCTGCTTTGAGGAGGTTGGTCTAGATGACCTCCAGAGGTCCTTTACACGGAAATCTTTCAACGATTGTAATTCAGCTGCAGCCAGCAAGTGCTGCTTACATATCCCTCCACGCCACGAGCGAATCAATCAGGATGGCATCCAGAGAGCAGGGCTGAACGCTCACAGCAGCCAGTCTCTCCCCTTTATCCATCACTGGACAACATGTACAAAAGGGCAGGATTAGAAATATTTTTATATGCTCCAAACAAGGCCTGTACCGCTCCTTATCTTTGTGTGGATCTATATAATGTCATTTTCAAACACTCCTGTAGGTCTGAATCATATCCTAAACCAAAGGGAAACCATATATTGCCTGACCTGATTAGACCCTCTGCAGTTCATCCTTCCAGCTAATCCTGTTGCATTGCCCGTTACCCAGAGAGCTCTGTGTTTTCATTGCATAAACTGCATTAGATAGGCATACCAAAAATGTAAGTATTTACAGATTCTGCCCAACCTTAGAGATTGGTGCAAAATCATTTCAGTTAAGAATGAGCTCATCACCTCAGTATTCGCATGGACCACAGATCATTTTCTTCTCTCTCCAAACTCAGAACTGGAATTCAGAGCAGGCTAATTGACTTATAGTCCATCCAGGTACTTCTGGTGCACTAATTATGCTTTTCACCTTCTCACTCTGTGTCAGAATAAAAATGCCTTGATGTGTGCCACTGAGGAAAGGCAGACACAACCTTGCCCATTCGCCTGACTTTCCCCGAGAAGAAAAGAACATAAATACTTCTGAGACATGGCCTGTCAGTGCTGCAGCTCTGTGCTGGTGTCTCAGCAACACAGCAGAGGCTGTGCCATCAAGGCCGGCAGCTTCTTGGTCTGAGGGCACACACCAAGGTTTTGTCCTTCCCATTCATTCCTCTGCCTTAAAAATAGTGTCATTTCCTTCAGGTGGGCCAAACGGGTTTGCTTTTCCTATCCTGTTTCGTGTTTTCATTCAGCCACCAGCCTAGAGATCTCTCTATCCTAACTTAATTCCCCGAAGTGTTAGGCACGCAGACCCAGCATTAGCCCATTGCTTTGATTCCCCAGGTACCTTCGTGGATTCATGGGTATAAGGTGGACAGCTGAAATGCCAACACTATATATCTGTACTCTGGCAGAACTCCAGGTGTTTTCTCGGTGTTAACTCCCTTGCTTTTTGTTCTGCCATATCTTCCACAACATATTATCAATGCAAGGATTTGAAGCAGAAAGGAGAATTTTAGGGCAATGTAAAATAAATGCAATATTAACGTAAAGAGGGCAAAATAAACTCTACTGAGTATCTGGTTCATTTCCAAATTTCTGTCCCCAGACCCTTACGCTTCTCTGCTTAGCCTGATCCCAAAGCACCCTATAGGTACCATATGGATGTGCTGTGGTCTAAGTATGTAATTTGCTTTAAAGGCACCTTTTGTTTCTATTTCTTCCCTCCTTCCATTTGATCTTCGTTCTGTCCATTCCCTTTTTTTCCTGCTCCCTCCAGCGGGTCACAGGGGCCAGACTAAAGACAGAGAAAAAAAATAACATATCCAGTGAGAGAAATAGGGTCAGGAGCAGCCTGAAATCAGAAGCTAATGAGGAAGAAGCAGGAGAAACTTGAACGGAGGGGCAGTTGTGCACAGAGGAGCCTCTAGCTGGGCCAGGGCTGTAGGCTTTGATCCAAAGTAGAAATGCTGCCACTGCACTGCTGGGAGTAACTGGGGAGGCAAACACTCAGGGTGTCTTGAAAGTAAGATGTTATAGCAGCAGAAGACTAAAAATAGGTTGAAGCCCGATCTGTCTTCATAAGTTCTCAGGTCACCAGGCATTTGAGAAAAAGACCATAAAGACACTGTGTAGCTGGGTAGATGGGAGAAGCATGGTTTCATATGTTCGGGAGAGTATTTAAGGGACTTCACTCCAAGGATGCCAAGCAGCAATTTCAGCTACCGAGAGCTGAGCACAGCCCCTGCAGATGGGATGCGTTGCTGCTGACCAGCTCCCAAGCACAGACTGCGACACACGTGGACACTATATGGATCAGGAGATTAGAGGTGGGGAAACATAATCCAAGTACAAGCAGTGCAAAAGACTGACACGACGATGTTAATCGCTGTGTGGCTTGGGACCAGACCCGAAATGAGCCTCCTGTGAATCACTGGCAACACCAGCAGTGAATGCTCCGCTGTGAACCAAGTCCTGCAAAGCTCTTCACTTGGGCTTCAGAGCTGCTTTAGCCTATAGAGTGGCTGCAGGGTTCGGCTATGACCCTGGGATTCGGTCTCAATGTCAGTCTGTTGCCAGTTGTTGCTCTGCTTGGGAATAAGTCACAAGCCTTTTCCAAAATCCGCATTCCTACAACAGCTGTGGCTCTAACACTAATCACATTTGGGCTGGTTACAAACTATGTCCTTCTACCTACTCCCATCTACACAGAATCCTATTTAAACAGTTATTCGGAGAGAAAGAAAAAGGGAAAAAAAAGAAAGTGAAGCTATTGATTTTAAAAATTTGCATTTCCCAATGAGAGCCCCGAAGGTGGCTCACCGCAGTCAGACAGCAGAAGAGTGGGCACAGGGAGGTTTTAAATCAAGGCAAAAAGGCAGAACATAATGCTTCCAATTTACTTTCTTAAAATGAAATGTGCAAGCTAAAAAGCCATGAATAAGCACTACTGAACACTGCAGCCACCGAAAAGAGATTTTTAAGCTCTTGCCCCCCCCCACCTTATCTTGTCAAGAGACTGTATTTTCATTGTGTTCGCATGGTAATTTAAATCATGCTAGGGCTCAGAGCGTACGGTGTAATTGTAAGTCGGCGAGGGTTTGAATGCCATCACTGCTGTGCAAATAACATCATCAGCTCATCAGCTGTGTCAGTAACATTGCAATTATGTAAGCAACTATTATTTCCACCCCTGATATGCCATATTAGAACTTATTTTGAGGGCTGGAACTGACAGGTATTCTATAAATATGAAAAGCACACAACAGCAGCCAAGCAGTGGTTCAAGGTAGGAACATCATTCCACCAGGGCTTTCTGGTGGCATCTCCAGCAGTGCAGGCACCGCTGGATGGTCCCAAAAGAGCTGCTGTAAAAATTGTTGCTTTTCTGGCGCTTCCTTTGCCCTCACCCCACACTCTACCCGCTCCCCAGGACCTGTTTCCCTTCCTCTTACCACCCTTTGTGCTCACCCAAACACAAGCACTAGCCCCAAAATAGAAGAGATTACTTTTAACCACAGAAGAACGTTATACAGACATTTTAATTTGGTCTGTTGCAGAAGAGTCTTGGGGGTTTGGTTGTTGTTTTTAATATGGCTAAGCCCCTGGACTGGAGCTTGGCACTACGTGATTAGTCTTTCTGTGACTTCCCATGTGCTTTTGGCCAGATCAATGATTTCCTAAGCTTTTATTCCAGCTTCTTAAAAATGAGGCTAGCATAATGATTCCTTTCTCTAATCCACTGCATGTTTATATGGCGAGCACGTCCCAGCAGAGCCAGCCTGCAAGGCTGTCTTCAGAGCGCCCCAACCTCCCTGTGCTCCTGTTGCAGTGGATCTCTTGGCAACAGCGGAGCAAAAGCCCACGAACAAGTGCCCAGCAAGGCTCACCAGCAAAGTAAAAAAAAAAACACTTTTCCATAGCGTCGTGCACGGCGCTACACAAAGCTGATCGGCTGAAAATGTTACCCTTCCAAGCTTCATGGGGAGGAAGAGGCAGAGCTCCTGTCCCAAATGCATTCCTTGTGCTCTCAGCACCCCAGGGAGGCAGAAGTAATGGTCCCTAAACTTTTGTGCTTGCTTCATTTTTTCTCTATCACGCGTGCACAGCCCTCACCAACACAAACCATGGCCAGAGGGCACAGCACGGCTTCAAGTTCAGGGCTGAGGAGCACGTTAGTAACAGCTCAATACATGAATAAATACAATAGGAAGCCACGCTCAGATTAATTCACAGTCAGCTGTTCTGTGTTGCGCCTAAAGAAGCAATGCTCCACTGAATGCGTGTCAGGATGATAGATTAGGACTTTTTTTTTTTTTTTTTTTTAAATATTTCAGCTTAAAATGCAATTGGAAGATTGATTCTTTAGATCCTCACATTATATAGGGTCTAGGTCTTGAGTATAACTCAGTGTGAAGGGAGATGATTCTCATCTTCACCTTACAGAAATGCTGCATATCGCAAAAGCTGACAGAGGGTATGAATAAAGGTAAGGTATGGGGAGAGAGAGCCATAAAATTATGAACGCCTGGTATTTACAGAATACTTGTACACAGTACTATTAATCTATATTTTTGGTTGTTTTGAAGTCACCTCTGCAAGGAAGATGTGTCTATCTGAATGTACTCTTTATTAGAATAATTAGGCTTTTATTTTGGGGGGACGCTGAGGTCATCTATTCTTTTACTATATTCTCTGGTGTATTATATTCATGGGAAAACATATTTATTCAGAACTTCATTTTGATTTAATAGAAAAATGGTTCTTGCCACAGCAATGTGGAATACTCATTTTTCTCCATGTGTTGATTTTTGGCATATAAATGCCAGAAGCCTCTGTTCTCTTTGCTTATCAAGAAAAACTTGCCTGAGATTAATTTCCTCATCATTCCTTCCTTTTAAAGTGGCTGGTTTTCAATGCCATTTAAAGACAGAGTTGTGATAAATTCCTGTTTTCAATGTACAGATTTCAGTGAAAGAGTCTATTCCACAGCAGTAAAGTAATTGAATCCAAATGGAAAGGGACAAAAAAAAAATTGTGAAATTGGGTACTGCTACCCCAGCCCCAGTATGAGAGGTGCCTTCATGTATTTTTCTTTCTAAGGACAATTAGTTTTGAAATAAACTAATTGCAAAAGTTTTTAAAGTTTTTATAGAGGGGAAGGGACACGCTTCTGACGCCATGTTTTTGTAATTGCAGGCTGGACTCACTGAAGACTACTTAGACCAAGCAGAAGACAGTTACCTAAAGAAAAAAAGGCTGAGAATAGCTGGGACAGAAAACAAGAAAATGAAGAGGACTCAAAGTACACAGCAACATTACAGCCTAGGAAATATGAAACTGTCCCTCACCAGCCCTAAAGACACGGCCACATAGCGAACAAGAAAATTAACACTGTAGATATTTGATAGATAGGTCAAAAAAGCCACTTTTCCTCTTAATGACCCTTCCCCTCACTGCGGGGTATCTTTAGCAAGACACTCCTGCACTTCATTAGTTGTAACTGGCTAGAATAAATGTCTGTGAAAGGCTTATTTTAAATTGTCTTGTTTATTTAAATAGTAACACACAGCCAAAAAGAGACCTGTATTTGCTGCTCTGAGAATATTCTGTATCCAAACCCTATAAAATCCTCCTCGTTTGATTATCGCCCAAGAAGCACTGAAAAGAGGGAGGCCTCCATCCTCAGCTAAGAGGAATTCAGCCCCACGTTGCCTTCATTCCAGGTTAATGCCTTACACTGCAGATATTGGTACAACCTATAGGTGAAAAGTGGCATCTTAGGGCTGTGGCAACTACCAGCACAAGAAACACGACACTATGAGAAGAGAAAGGAAAAAAAGGAGCCCAGCTGTTGCCCCATGTGTAGCCCTTCACTCTTGTCTGTGCCCTAAGAATGATTTTTTCCCCCCATTAGATGGCAACTGTTTTTTTTTAAAAAATGCACAGACCCTCCACGGAAGACAATGGCTGCACCTGCCTTCTCCCGTGCAAATCTCTTGGCGAAGGATCAGCGACACGTCCCGCATTCCCATGGCAGCAGTCTCTCACGTAGGCACGTCTTACATCGCTTTGGTCTTCAAAGGAGCACAGGTTCCCAAATCCTCTGAGACCTGTCATCAGCGAGCAAAGCAACGCACCTACTTTTCAATAGAGATCACCTTATCAGATGGCGTTTGACAGGCATCCCCCGCTGCTGTGTGCAGTCTCTTTTAAGGCAGGCATTTTCTTTTTGTTCGCTGTGTTTACTTTGTAAGAAAATAACCTCACCCTATAAAAACAGCATTCAGTTCATTACATTTTCTCATTAAAGTCTGACTTTAAAACAAAAAGATAGAAAGAAAGGAAAAATCCACCCCTCAGCCCTAAGATTTAATTAAAAATCCAGGACCTCAAAGGCATTTAGCCACTTAATTCCCATTATCTATTTATCACAGATAGGAGTCTAAATCCTACAAATTTTTTGCCGCTATAGACCATCCTCCTAGGCTCTCATAAAAGATTTTTGAAAACTAAGAAAGAACTGGCAAAACCTTTGATGGTCCTTTGTTCATTGTTAGCAGAATAAGTATAAAGAAATCTTTTTTTTAGAAAATCTGAGCTAGCTTGAGCTCCTTAAACATGTGGGACAGCGAAATGAAGAATTATTGCCCTTTGGAGATGGCATTATTTTGCTATGGAGTTGGTTTTGTCAGATGAAGTTTTATGACACATAGTGGCAATCATCCATCTTTGATGAGGAGGCACACACTAAATCAGAAAGACTGCTCCCCACGGATCATCAAGTCACAGCCAACACACAGTTTGGTAAATCATGAGGCTCTTAAGCAAATACTCTTAATTTCATGCAGGCTGGCTTACAATTCTGCCATATTTAATGCAAAATCAGGTATTTCTACCTGGAGTGATGAAAAAGAATAAAGTGCACTGAAAACAGGTGATCTTTGGCAACAAAAAAGCAACATTGCCAGTGAAAAATAGTTGTCTGTGCAACATGAACAAGTTGATCCGAGCGCACTGAGAAAGATGTACCAGTCTCATCGTGGAGCTTTGCGAGAGACCCAGATCTGAGACAAGATGTGACATTTCACTTTTCAGATATCAGCTAGGGTGGAAAACCTGTCTTACACTGCAGATCAATACAACACTGAGAGAGAGAGGCCGTAGCTCAAATCAATCTGTAAGGTGTCGGAAACATCTCGGCCAACACCTGGCTACAGTGCCCTTTAGCCTCCAGAAAGCCACAGGCTAAAGCAGTTGTCAGGAGATGAAGCCAGCTATGAAACAACACAAAGCAAACACGAAAGGAGCCTCTGTCATAGAGAAGGGCGTTGCTGTTTTCCACAAATAACCACCTGTAATGCACAGATTCCCAGGCTCAAATCTGCATATCTGCATAGTATTTTATGCAGGACTCGCTGAGAGTCAACATTACTCCATGAATATATATATCTACATTTTGCCCGGACAATGGGGAAGAAGTGTCGGGGGGCGGGATTTCTGATGCTTGCTGCATGCAGTATAGTTTATAAAGCATGGGATTCACTAGGTTCATCTACAAAAATTAAAACACATAATAATAATTCACTTGCCTTCTGTAGAAACTGCAGGCTGTATTATAATGATTCTCTGGCCTCTTAACTGGTGATTTCTATAAGGTGATGACATATCCCATAGCCCCTGTCATTCAGGAAATATTATTATAAGTAGGACTTCGTTTCCAATCCTCCTTTTTGTTAAGAGCACATTAAAAACAGTCTGGCCCATGGTTGCTGTGGCTATTCTAGTCTCATACACAAGGACACGTCTGAGACCACTCCCCAAGAGTTCCACTTTCAGGTCACTTCGCTTTCAAAGACTAGTTTCCAAATGAATGATGGGGGTATGTTTCCCTCCATCACAGAATTTTCTTGTCACAAAAATGATTTATCTGTTGACAGCTAGGTTCACTGGCCCCAGGCAACTGATGTCAATTGAAGCCACTCAATGAAAAGCAAAGAACACTATACCAATTTCAAGAAAGGGGGACAAAAAAAAGGTATAAATACCCTCTCCCCTAAGACTGCCTCATAACTCTTCTGCTTGCTGTTGCAGTCCTTGCTTCCTTGTAAATGCCAGAACTTCTGTACTAAGCCCTGGAAGGGACAATGAGTACAAGCAGGGTCAGCTCCTTCAGGTGTTAGGCATGTGTTTACTGTGGGGTTCCAACACTAATTACGACTCAGAGAGGTAGACCAGATGGTGTTTGGTCTTAACAAACACTTTGCACTTTCACTATTTGGGAAGTTTCTTCTGTCAAAGGAGTATGATTGAAAACACTTGAAAAACACAAGTTTGTTATTCAAAGTGATGGAGATGTCTACAGCTAAAGTATTAAACACACCACCACAGGAAGAAGATGAAATGCACTCATGACATCCAGTGGTAGGGACTAAATGAGGACATGCACTGATGGCATCCACTGCTAGGGATTACACCAGCAGTCTGCTGTTGCCCATCTCCTTCTGTAGTCAATGGGAGGGACAGGACTCAGAAAACAATTCGGAGTACCTCAGTCACACTCCTGCCTCGGAAAGTAGCGCTCTCTACCTCAGTTTCACATCAAAGGTGAAGGAGAAAAGAATGGTTACATGAAGTTTTCCTTCAAATTTGACTATTGCAAACTCCTGAGAACAAGGACTGTCTTACAGTCCACTCTAAGTGGCCTCTTCGGAATTAGCGCATTAACACTTCTAAACAAAACACCACTTAAAAAGCAGTCTCATATTAAGAAATCTATAAACTAATCATGAGTTTATTGACGCAGAAGACATAGAAGGGATATTAGACACCACACAGTACTTCCAAAACAAAGTCTATCCCTAAAATTAGAAGAATCTATATACATACACACTGTATTATACTTACAACCCAGCTGAGAAGTTGTACAAATGTAACCTGTTGCTTATTCTGTGGCTAGATATGATCACGTATCTTTAATCTCAAAAAACCAGAACAACAGCAGGCCAGAGTTTTACATTCTTCCATTTGAACTACAATCATTGTCACAAGAGCCAATTTCACGTTGGGCTGTTTCTTGTTCTTGTTGCAATTCATCACGAGAAGACATGCGATCCAAGATACCTCGGCAAGGCATGGTCCATGAATAATACAGCGCATTACTCTGACCTTTTCAGTTTGCTTTGTAGTGTGATTGGCCAACCATTCCTGTCCTCCCCTGTTAAGCACCCCATTAACCTGGGAGGAGAAGGTGGAACGGACAGACAATTAGCCAGCAGAATACTAAAAAGGTTAACACAGGTGCACACAGCCCTGGCTTTCTTGAGCTTTAATAGGTATTAAGATTCTGCAATCTCTTTCCTCTTCAAAGTCTGCAGGGAAAAAATAAGAAATCGCACGAGATGAACTTTGTTCTCATTTCAGATTATAATCATGTAGTTCCTTTCAGATGCCACACTTGAATGATTCTAGTTTATGCGTGAATAAACCGAGAAGAATGTTTATTTTTACCCCTCTCAATATGGAGAATATTCAATTAGAGCGGTGAACTTTTTCTTTGAAGCTGGTCATTCTTGAGTAAAGGAAAATTGGAGAAAGTAGAGGCGAAAAAGCTCCATACGGCAGCCGCCTTTAAAAAGGTCACACTTGCTGCACTAACTACACTAGCTGAGTCATTCCAGTCATTTCCAAGTCAAAGAGAGGAAATGGTGGAATTTTTCCATCCTGTGGGCTGTCAGCTGCAGAAAGCTTTATCTCGGTATTCACCAAGACTAGCGGGGCAGACGGATCTCACATGCCTCAGGCACATGTAGAAAATGAGGCACAGTAGGTCTTGGTGGACTTTCAGAAGTGCCTGGTGAAAGCAGCTGCCCCACTTCTCTGGGTTTTCACACGGCTTTGTAAAATCTTGCCATTTTTTTGAAAGATCACACCGTCATGAATGATGTAAAGTTATACAGGCAAGCATCAGAAAATGTTTTCTGAAGCCTTGTAGTCAAAAGGCCTAATTCCAAGACTTCACGTGAGCTTCTTTGCTCATTAATATTTTCTAACATTGCTCTGGCGGTTCAGTTACGGTGACCTGGGATACTCTGTTTTTCAGACGCTGCCATAGTCTTGTCTTTGTACAATGTATTTTGAGTTGCTATTAATAGCAATGATGTTAAATCCTTACTTTAGATGGGAGAAGTGGGGGCAAAGAGAAAGGGACCTTTCCGCTATCCATTAGAATGCCAAATCTTACATTTATTACAGGTATTAACCACAATAACACAGAGTCTTTTTTATTATCTCAAAGTAATAATATAATCTCTATTTTACTTCAGGTCAACAGCGATATTCAGATAGGAAGAATTACTAACAAAGGAAAGAGAAAACTTTAAATTATGAAAAATTACTTTCGTGGTTTTTCTCTGTAATACATTTTAAGTCCGGAAGGGACCATGAAGATCGCCTATATGCCAAGGATTTTCACACTGTGCTTTTTGATATATGGGATCTCAAGTAACATACCATTCCTTTTGACCCTTGCTCTTGAGCATTATCTTTGATGGACTTTTACAAACTATGTATTGAAATATTCACACACTTAGGGGCATGCTCACAAACTGAAAGAGATTAGAGAAGCATAATTTTCTTTCAGAGGTGCAGTTCTTTTTAGGATGAAAGTTTTGCTGTGTTTTTGTTACAAATTCAGTGACCGAAATCAGCACAAAGAAAAGTTTATCAGGCTGCAATAGCTTTAATGTGTTGATTTCAAAAGATATGCAGCAATTTTAATGAGCCCTTATTCTTGATTTGAAGTCTGGAGTAGAACCCAGTATTTCTGCACATTTAGTGAGAAAAGTTATAGCAGGTATACCATTTGCCAGCTATCCGTAACTCTACCCACTGCCACTCAGGACTAGACGGACACCATCATCACGAGAACTCCCAGCCTCAACAGCTCATTTCTACAGATCGCTGTCACAAATTAAATCATATCACTGATTAGGAGAGTAGTAACCCTGTCGAGAACCAGGTTAAGTTCTGGGTAACATTGACTAGAAAAGGCAAATGAAGAGAAAGACAGACAATCCATTCCTGCATCTGTTCTAGTGTCTGGGTGACCTAGGGAGTACCTATGGCAGGGAATGAGTTGTCCCCTCCCGCAGATAAAGGATTAAAAATATTATTGTTCTTTTGCTCACTAAATGAGGGTTGAGGCAATCTGTAAGAGAATGAGAGCGCCAGGAAACATGCTGAGTTGTTATACTGCCTTGAACAGTTTCTCTCCAAAGCCTCCTTTATAAGCAACACAGCAGTAACTTTATTCTTGAAATATATTTATCCACCACTATTGTTAAACGTGCCCTAAGAATTTTTGTTTTCCAGAGGGATAAGGCCATCAGCTTTTACATATCAACAAACAAGCAGAGAGAAAGCTTTTTTTGTTAAGATGTGGAGTGTCACTTTTTGAGGGGGTAAAAGCCGGAGGTGCATAAAACCAAATTCTGCCATTTAATTAGTAATCAGCAATGATCTGTCAGTCAAAGTTACTGTAATTCATGAACTGTTAAGTCAAAGCAAAAATGGCAAGTAATTAGACTGTATCCATTAGAGCTTCACTAGCACTCACTCATAGAGCTAGGGTTTCAATCTGAGGAAGAAATGGAAGTGTGAAACTCCTTAATATATTCAGCTTTTTAATTAGCAATCAGTGCTGATTTGTCAGCCATACCAACTCTAATGCACGAGCCATTGAAACACAGAAAAGAGGCATATTTTCAAAATCATTTATGCTTATATTTACATTCCCTCCAGGCTGAAACATTGGAGAAACTACTGAAATATCATCTTTGCCACCACGGAGCAGCAGAAAGCATGTAGGAACTTACAATCCGACACAGCCGATGAATTACTGACCGTTTGGGTAAAGACAGAGGTTGAATATTTATGAGAGGTAGTTAGTATCTCCAAACACTGACAAATAACCATTACCGTTTTTAACCGTACGCGAAACAAAATCTCCAAGAGCTCAGGTAATACAATTTATATTCCACTCAATCCCATTTTAAAGAATCCATTAATAAATTGATAGCGTGCTTACCGGGCTGTTGCGCTTTCCTCGATCTCTGGGTGGAGAGGGAGGTGGTGGAAGTGCAAAAAATCATCCTTTACCTGATCTTCACAGGCGCCAGGGAAACCTGAGCTGCCTGAGCTGGCGAGGCAGAACTCAGCCTGCTTCTGGGCTTTGGTAGGCGCAAGATTTTACCTCCCCCAAAATAGGATGGGCTCTGCGGTGCTCCTGGTAAGCTGAGCAGCAAAGCTGGGTTCTCCAGCATTAGGCCAAAAGCCCCTTCCTTCTTCCTCAGCCCTCGGAGGAATGGAGGTGCTGGAGGGAAGACGGGGAGCAAGACGTATAAAGGGTCTCCTCTGTCTACCAGTCTTAATATAAATACCGGAACTTCAGTTGCCTAATTTCACTAACGTGAAGCACCCGCGCTAGGCCTCCCTACGTGGCATAAAAACACAAGGATGCTTCACATCTCTTTGTAAGCGTCTTGTTTTCACTACTTCATACATCTATGTCTTTATATGTACAATAACTTGCCTCAACAACAGAGGGTAGCTTCCACTACAGTCAGACTCTACTTAACATCCCTGTCAGTGTATGGATCAGCTGATAAAGCTACCAAGACAGCTTAAACTAATTACAGTTTGCAGGTAGGGTGGTAATTGCACTTCTAACTGCCTAAATTAGGCATACAAACGCATGGTTGCGTTTGTATAGAGGCTGATAGAATACTCTGTGCCAGCTGAAAATTCAGCCCTAAATAGTGGTAATGTTCTTATCTAAAAATGACTTTTGTTTGCCTAACGTCTGACAGTGTTACATCTATTTCACTGGAAGTTTAATTAGTTTGTTTTCATGGTGTTCTTATTTCCATTTTAGCTTTTGTTCCTGATGGGAGAGAGCAGGCTTCTGGCTCTGCACTTAAAACCAGTCCCAAGGCAAAGACCGTGGCACCGGTTTGCCTTCACCCTTCCAATGTCAAGGCATAGAGCACTCAGCCAACGTTCGAAGCTCTCAACAGCTTTTGTGTTTTTAAAGTACATTCTAGCTAGCCCCTCTTTTGTCTCTGATGGCTGGCTTTCAGAGGTTGTAAACATCCATCTCACAGTGGAGTTCTCAGCTCCTGTTTTTGAAATGGCAACTATTTTTCTGCAAAATACAGGTCAAGTCGTCCTGTTGAATCTACAACAGATTCACAAACAGGTGCTCTCAAGCAGCTATAATCTCTCCACCTTTTCTCTTTGAACAAAAACCTATAAAAGATTAATCATCTTAGGCCAGAAATGCTTTAATAGCTTGCCGTGAGTGGATGTTTATGAATTCTAGGTATAGGTTTGTGAATGGCTGGACCACTCAAGCCCAGACTAAGCTATGTGAGGAAGCTCTCATGATTCAGCCATCAACAAAAGGAGGAGTCCAGCTCCAACCTGTGCCCCAGACTTCCTCTGGTCTTGTGGCCAACTGCAGCTTCTTTAATATCTCAGTGGGGTTTTTTCTAACTTTTTTAAGCAAGCCAACAAACAATCGCTCCCTTATACATCACCCTGCCTCAGTACAAGCGTTAGTCTACATACTCCCTCCGAACTACCACCCGATAGCTATACAGGCTCCTAAACACCGTTTATAGTATAAACTTCTGAGCACTATTCTCTTTTTCAACTAGTAACAGAGGTAGGTTGGTAACACAACAGGTAATTTTCTCAAAATATTGAAGGGCATACTCCATGGCAATGTACATATAACACACCTACTCAAAGGAGTTTTCTTCTTGGAGCACTACTACCCAGAACTTCAAGATAACATACTAACAAGGGAAGTGAGCAAGCATGCTGCTCGCACGCTGCGTTCTCCTTGAAATTTTAGATCAGAACAGTGAGACACCCCCACCTAACACCCACCCAGCAGAAGACCCTTTCCTTTGAGACCTGTTCTTCACTTTTGAGAGGCACCAACTGTCCTGGTTTCAGCTTAGTTCATTTTCTTCCTAGTAGCTGCTGTAGTGCTGTGTTTTGGACTTAGGATGAGAACAATGCCGATCGGGGTTAAACCACAACACCAACTTAGAACAATGCTTACGAGTAAGGATTATTGTAGCAATGAGCACAAGCTCATTGAACTGTGTGATTTTGTACAGCCTACAAGAAAAGGCGGCTGTGTTTTAAACAAAGATCATCTTCTGACCTCCTCTTCAGAGAGTTCCAGCGTCTTTCTGAATGAAAACAATTCTTCTGTAGGCTGAATGTGTGCTGGCTAACTCTTCAGCACAGTGGGAAGTGAATGAGGGCTAGGTTAGAAAGAAACATCCTCTTTATCCTGAAGTTTGTTCCTTAGAGTTGCAGAACAGATCCTATAGTTTTACTGATACAGAAATCTCCGCGCAAAGACTTCAGAAATGACACTTAATTCAACTAAACTCTCTGAATTGAACTTTAAAAAAATCATTTGATTTGAATCATCTGTACCATGATTGGAGCCAGGTATGGTACAAAACCAGATGACTGCTGTAACTCAACAAGGCGCATCCCATAGCAGCTAGATGGTAAAAGTATTAGCGTTTAAAATTCTGGTTTTGAGAACCAGTCTCACTTAAAATTTAAAAGACCACCAACCAAAACATCCCTCCAAAATTATGTACGTTCTAACGCTACAATGTCTACACATAGCATCAGAAATGGAGAAGGTGGGGGCAAACCTCTCATTTGTAAAAATCTACTTTTGCTTACTTTTGTTATCCGGAGCGCCTCTCTAACTTTGAAGGCTCACTTCCACCTCTAATCGCATTCCATCACCTACTCAAGTTTCTCACTGCTGTAAAACTAATAAGTGCGCTCTCCCGCTCCATTATCCACCCAGTCAATGGAAATACCGAGCAGACCCCCCAGGGAGCCCCACTCAATATCACCACAGTGGATACTAATAAGATTTGCTGTCCAACAGGTAGAGATCAGCCCATTTTGTACTTGCTCACTAGTAGTTTCCCCTCTGCGAGCAAACTTATAACACTGTCACACAAGACACTGCTCTGCTAAAATTGGGTCAGATGATTCCTACTTTCCCCCCGCCCCCCAGTATCCAAAAGACTTGTTACAGTGCTCTAGGTAATTAGATTGAGAACAAGTTGTCAAATCAAAATCAGTGTTAATTATTACCTATCAGCTTTTTATTTTAACCCAAAATCTCAACGTTTTCACTTCTCTCACTGAAAAACTCCTGGTCCTCCAACAGTCCATATCCAAAAAGCAGTTAAGGGCTCCAGTGCCACCCTAAGACACAGAGGGGTAGTGTGTCCTCTCACCAGTTGGGGACCAAGCACGCCTTCAATTAACTGCTGCTAGAGTACATCGCCTCAGAGTGTAGTCAAAGGGCAGAAGACAAGGTAATGAATACATTGTCTGCTTTAAATCATCTCATTTAATTACAAGGAGACTGAGCTGCTATTTTCTCTTAGTCTTAACATAAGATCATCTTTTTTTAGTAAAAAGTTGCAACTTGACATTACAGGTTAAGATAATAATGCATCCACAAGGCAGGAGGGTGTAAAATCACATAGGGGGCAGGCCTAGTCTTTCTTCTTCTGCAAGAGTTAACAAGACTGAGCAGAAATAGTTCCTCCATTAGAAAGTTATACGCAACAAATGAAGAGCAGGAGGACGCAGCACTCTGAGCAATCATTTTCCATTCATTTAGCAACAACAGAGCTGTGCAGTAGTGGTAATGACAAGATGAGGCAATACAGTAAGCACTAGAGGTTCAATTGGTTTTGAGTGCAAGTGAACTCGATATAGAAGCTAAATACAGATAATTTGGAAATTAAAGACAACCAGAGGAATAACTACAAGTGATATTGTCATGCCCTTCCAAAAATAAGAAAGAAGAAACCAAAACCTGTTGATTTTTTTAGCACAGAATTTATTGAAGAGCTTATTTCCTCAAGTCATTTTATGTAAGTGTCAGTGCATATTCAGCTCAGGTGTTTTTCTTTTGAATGGATAAGGACAAAAAAATAGCTCATGGATACATATATCCAGGGGAAGAGGGGAGAATGGTGAATATATTAAGGAAAAAAAGTGTGGTTGTGGCAGATTCTGTATACGTTATAGTAATAGCTATATAGCTAATCAGAGTACATTTGTAGGCTGGAGCCAACACAACTTCTTATGTTAAAAGACAAAGTAGACTCTCAGAAAGGCCTGTTTAGTAAAGCCACAAGCAGTGTTATTTTAAACAGTTTATTTACATTGCTTGGATTGGCAAAAAGATATATAAAAACAGTTAAGTCCAACACATTCAGAAGCATCACTAATTACATATAGACACAAGACAAGATACTGGTGGTTAAAAAGAAACCAGAAGTTGAGAACTCCTAAGACAGACAGATAAACCATTAATGAAATGCAGAAATATACATATTTAGATAGTTCCTGAGATAGCATTGCATCATACTAACTGTTCAGAGGAGGTAAAAGAAGTGAACATACAGTTTTGAAGGAGGACAAATACATGAGAAAGCCAGGTAAAAGCCTTAGGAGTACTAGACCTGAAATTTGACACACCAAAGTTAGGCTCTCAAGTTACCATGTCACACCAATAATCCCACACATTAAATAATGATTCATTAACCAAGTACGTGGAAGGTGTGGGGTTTTGGGGGGTTGTCTGTTTAACAGCCCTGCTAAAAGGGAGTGTAATTATTTTCCTCAGGCTTCCACTTCAAAGAAATGAAAAAAACTCAGTTGATCATTTTTGGTGGTCAAAGCCAGTCACAAACCTTTAGACTTATTGTTCAAATCAACCCACATAACATATCACTGTGTTACAGTGAGGCTGAAGACGACCATAATCACAGAAACTCAATTCTATTTCTTTAGAAGCAACTACGTTTATAAAATGTCTGGAACAGGCACCTGTACAGCAGGTTAATTGTCATAATTGAAAGGTCAGGTACTTTATAAAACATCTCCATTTAAGACGAAATCAACAATTCTAATGTTTGAGTGCTCTGCCAACTGATGAAGTTAGATAAGCATAAGAGTCATCCAAACTAGCGGCGAGTTACATGAACATAAACTTCATTCTAGATTTGGAAGTGAAGTTTATTTAGTTTATTGCCTAGAGGGGACAATTTCCATAGAAGAAAATGCTTCCATTATGTTGGTGAGGAAAATATAAATTTGTGCCAGGGAATACTGTGTCTTAAATGAAGACCAAGGTACTTATTCCACTGATTAGCTGATCTGCTTCAATACAACTAAAAACCCCTTGTGATTTACTTAGTGTTATCTAACATTTTGCTAATCATTGCTAAGTGCTAATGACTAAGGTACCATTAATGTCAGTAACAGGTCATTAGAAGAGCCAGCTGCTTGTCAGTCACTACAATACAGCATTGTATTTTAAACCTGCTTTATATCAAGTGGGTTGTTGATCGACTCAATGTATGACTCCGTTTTTCAAAGATAGAAGGAAGACTGACCAATGAAGGAGAAGGAATACCCTGTTGGGAAAGAAAAAAAAAAGTTGTTATTTCATCACTTATTAGCCAATGTCAATAGTGCAGTAGTCCTTTCTCAACCTTGATACATAGAATAAGGAATGTAACAGTACAAAAGATATTCAAGATTGGCAGCTTTTGCTATTAATGATTCAGCACTTCAGATTTTTGAACAGCAAAGTTAAACAGCACCAAATAAGTAGAATGCATATATTTAAAAAAAGCAGAAGAAAGATTTTCCTTGTTACCAGTCTTGAGATATTCAGAATGCAAGAACATGTTTTTGAAGAGTAGCTGCTAGCCTAGTGTACATCTCACATCACACTTTTTGCAATAATAATCTCCCTCCAAATTGAAGGCAAGACACATTATGATAACCTTGGAGAAATGAAGCTCCCCTCAGATCCTACAGCTTTCTGTAGTGTTAGCAGGTTTGAGCCCCAAATTAGAGGCTGAACACAAGCCTTCTTGGCTATAGAAGGCAATAGACATCACAATGATTTGTCAAAGCTTGCTTTAGCTGCACCAGGAGGGGCACAAACTAGGCAAAAAGCTGACTTGCCTGGCGCTAGAGGCATAGGCTGCTTCTGGGACTTAAAATTACAGTGAAGCCAACACATCAATATGTAGCCCTAAAAGCTAGCCTCTTCGGGTCAGCTGAGATTTTGTATTTTTTCTTTTTACATTAAACCTCAAGATACTTTCAACAAGCAGTCTTCTGTTGCTCCTTATGGCACAGCCAAGCTTTTCAGCATATAAACAGGTCATGGTAGTGAGGCAGCTTGCTGCACCTGCATGCTTCAAGAAGCTTTTAAATAGGGATATTTTGAACAGGTAAGGATATAGCACTTAGCTATGAAGTCTAATGCCTGTTTATGGCACATGTTCTGTCTGCAAACATAGGCAATATTTGAGAATTAAATCCTAAACTCATTTTATATAGCAGCTCTTATTAGATTCTGAAGTATTTTATACAGGATATTTTTTTCTATTTACAGACTGGGGGGGACACAACACCAACGCAAAACTTAAAGCCATAGGTATAATTAGCTCAAGACTTCCCTGCAACCAAGTTAAAGCCCTCAGAACTCTGACCAGTGAGCAACACTGCCATTTGGACAACTGAACTGAAACAAGTAGTAAATTCATTTCCAAAGAACTGAATAAGAAAAAACTCTGAAAAATTACAAATTAAAAGGATTTGTGAAAGAATTAACTTTACACCCAGAACCAGAAATAGAACTAGACCACATGTGAGTGTTGACTCCAACCCCATGCATCAGAACAAGTCAAAGAAAAACCCAACACCATTTAAAACCCTTTGTGGATTCTAGGTTTTTATAGTTGTACCACGTTGTCTTAATTTAGACGTATCAAGACTTTTTGCTCACTTCATGCAAGATGGGCATTAACAGTCAGGATTTGATGTACAGAATTTTTCAGCACCACACTGGTTATCATCTCCAGCATCACCATAAGTGGTAGTAATGATAGGGATAGGACATGATCTGTCCAAGGCACGACCATTTAAATTTTCCAAGTTGGAAGAAGTTTTTTCTTCTACAGGATTTGAGACATGAATATTTGGAGAGCCAGGACACAGCACAGGTCGAGGCCTGGAATTTTGAGAGCTCCACTCAACAGATTTGGAGCGATGAACATTAACACCACATTTCACAGATCCATTTAGGCTGCACGTAGAAGATGAACAAGCAATCTACAATTAGGAAGGGGTTCAAAAGTTAGTCCAAACAAGAAAAAAAACAAGCATCCAAGCTTTGTTGATATTTTTACTCTATAGCTTTCTATACCAAAAGTCCCCACAAAAGCACAGGCCAGTATTTTATTTAAGTAAGATAATATGCCTGAATAACAGCTTTGACTCCCTCAATGGACTCAAGACAGGTTTCCTGCAGCTTCAGTTTCCTACTCACAAACTGCACTTGAAGGGCTGGAATCCAAACCTCTCTTTTCCCCTCAACCTTATGATTCAACCAAAAAAGGCTTTATACAAGTTCAACAGTGTGTGGGATTGGTTAAAAAAAAAAACCCACACACAACACATGCTCTGCTATCAAACCACAGCTTACTACCTCAGAGGTCCAAGAACTCTGGGAAGAATTTGAAATAGGAAAATAGTTTTTACTACTGTAAGTTCCTAGCATTTTGTGGAGAAAATTATTTTTGTATGGGATAGACACAAAGAGAGAAATGCATAACTTGCATTTTCATGAGAAATGAGATACAGCACTGTATTAAAATGAAGACAGAACATTAGAATTTGAGAACAATTGTTGGGGCAATCCTAACTGAAGGAAGAAAAATCTCTACAGAGAACTGGGGTATAGCCACTCTGGTAGATTTTTTTTTATTATTATTTCCTCTAAAACAAGGGAGTCAGCTGTGATACTTCCTCCCTTATTAATACATATTTTCTCATGCCCATCTCATGTGCGAGAGCAAGGCAATATCTTTATGTTGTACAATGTAACGGCCATGCAAACACACTGAATTATCTCTAGATTAAGGCACTGACATACGAGGCAGGATACATGGGAAATCCTGTTCTTCGCCTTCTGTCCTACAAACTACAGACTTTAGAGTAGATGTTTACTCAGCATACAGATTTACTCGAACACTAGAATAAAAAGAATGATGAAAAAAATTCCTTCAAATCTAGTCTGTTTTATTAGACTATACTGGAAATAGCGTTTGACCTAATGTGGCAGAAGAGAGCTGCAACAGGTAACCAGGCATAGCAGAAGAGTTGCAGTATGTAGAACAACGTATTATTTTACCAAGTTTTCTTAAACATGTATAAGGAGATAATTCCCTTGCCTTTTAAAAATCATTCAGGCTGCAGCATCTGTATTTCTCTACCATTCCTTCCCAGTTTATTTCACAGGACATTATCATCTCACTACTTTCATTGACACTTTTACCACACTATTCAGGGTTGTACACCACATTTGTATATATCGCCCAAAATCAAAAGCATGAACCAACATAAGACAGTGCATTGCAAGTTTCTCACTCTCAGAAGAGGACATGTATTCCATCTGTGGCAAAAGAGGGTTTGGGGTTTTTTTCCCCCAATTTTAATTTTACAAGGTACCTCCCAGTTTCTAGTACTTAGAGCAGATTTTTCTGCATTACCAGCAAGTAAGCCATCTCGTTAAACAATTCTTGCTCAGAAAATAACACATCTCTGAATGCAGTTAAAAATAAGTTTTTCCACTGTGGATCTTGACATTTTTAAAGCAAGATCAGCACCAGACATTAAAATAACTGTGATCTTAAAATGTTACTTATTTGGCCAGCACAGCCAAATCACTTACCGCTAATGATGACGTACTAGTCAGGCGACTGCCTATATAACTCTCATTAGCTGAGCTGGGACTTCTTCCTTCTGTTGCACTATGCGACATTAAAGCCCTTCGAAGAGCTCTCTTTGGTGTTTTTGAGAAAGAAAATGCTCTTGTAACCTGAGGAGTTTGACAAGCAGTTATACACTGACAAAAATCAGGCTGTAAT
This sequence comes from Scopus umbretta, assembly GCA_013400535.1. Lineage (NCBI taxonomy): Eukaryota > Metazoa > Chordata > Aves > Pelecaniformes > Scopidae > Scopus > Scopus umbretta. The sequence continues at coordinate 65,304 of VZTL01023791.1, read as the reverse complement.
AACTACTACAATATAGGCTACCATTCAAATTTTGAACATCTGTAGGAAGTATATCAAATGTTAATATGACTGTATCCAAACTAGCCAAACACACACACACCCAACAAGGTGACCTGACTTTTAAAGCTCCCCATCAGCCCTGTTCTTCTCACTCTCTGCAAATATGGAGACAGCATGGTGGGGGAAGAGGGCAGAGATTGAGGGAGAAGTCAAAATGGGGTCTAGTCAACTAGGCCTCCCCACATCCCTTGGGTTCTGCAGAGTCAGGCACCTTCCTTTAAGTTGCTCTCAATTTAGTCTTCAGCAGCTTCCAAATTAGAGCAGCCTCTAGAGTTCTCCAAGAAACAGTATTATCATTGCGAACACAGTAGGCCTGCTGCAAGGCTGCTGAGAATGGATTCCTCACTGCTGCATCATTTTTTGTCACCCATTCTCACATACCACAAACTGTGGCAGAACCAAACCTGGTACACAGCCAACATGACAGAGCAGACAGGCAGCCTTCCTCCCGCCCCCCAGCCAGGTCCTCTTAGCAGGACAGGGCACAGTTCCTCAGTCCATCAGTTGAGAGTAGCCAAGCCATACACAGAGGAAAGTGTATACAGACAGACACCAGCATTCAGCACTTGCTTCCTTGCCATTTCAAAGTCTATTTTATTACCAGGACATGCATACTCTTCACCCATCCTACTTTTGAAGGTACTTGAATTTAGATTACAGCATGCAGTTTTAAGAGTCCATTCAATATGCCAAATATAGTTACAGCTGAGGGTTGGGTGTTTTTTTGGTAATATATTTAAGAGACTCAAAATATTAAACAAAGAGTAAGTTCTACAACAGACTCAAAAATTACTACATAATACTTAAGACTATACACAGATACTCCAAAAATACTCAGGCAAAACCTCAAACACTCCACCCCTTCTTTCTTTAAAGAGCTTATACTTAAGCGGTTTAGTTCAAATTTTTTCCTGTCACTACTGTAAGTACTACAAAATACCCAAAACAAGAATACTAGCACAATTCCCTGACTAGAGTGGGGTTTACTGTAAAGCACTACCTTACCTTTTTTGATGTTTTCTTTATTGCCCTGGATGCTCTGCTTAAAGTACTGTCCATATCTTTAGTATTTACTTCAACTGAATCAGGATCAGCAGTATAAATGAGATTTTCCTATAGACAAAAATAGCCTTAATAATGGTCAAAGATCAGCACTTGTCAAAATATCACACTCTACTTCATTAGGTCACATTTAGATGTTTAATTGCCATATTCCTCCATGTTTAACTCTTAATATACAGTTAAGCAGCTATTTGCTTTCATGCCATTTCAAGAAATTAACTGCTGGTACAGTCAGTTTGTGATTCATCAGTAGTTTTATATTTGGTTTGTTTGCTTCAATTTCAAGTTTGAGGTTGACCAAAGTAAAGGCAGTAGTTCTCAAGTATACCTGGGGAGTTTCACAACATACATATCCCTTTGTTTCACTGACACATCTAGCACTCTTCCAAAGTGAAATCTTGATAGCTCCAGCTGTCAAACATTAAGACTAAACCTTTCAGCTTCAGCTCAAGAGATGTTTCAGAATAGCCACAAGTTTAGGTTTTTTTCTGTTTGTTTCCCCTCCCCCTCCCCAGTTTTTTTTTCCATGGTGGTGGTGTTTTTTTCTCCCCCCCATACCTCATTCTTAAACTCTAGCATGTGCAAAGCAATCTCTGGCTAGCTACTTAGAAAAGAGGGCAGGGGTAATGACATGCATGGGAGTGGGAAGTTGCTGGGGTTTTTGTTGTTGTTTTGGGTTTGAGAAAAAAGTTTACCTAAAAAATTTTTTTGGGGGGGAAAAAAGTCTAAGGACACCAGAGAGCAAGCTATATAGCTATTCTGAGTGCCTAACAAAGAGTAGTTAAAGTCTTTACTGCCACCACGTGGCAAAATCAACACTATCTCATTCTCACATGATGCTAGAGTTCTTGAAAAGCAGGGAAAAAGGAGAAGTGTGCTTAAATTGAAGCTCAATTTGACATTTAAGTCAGCAAGAAAAAAAGTATTATGTAGTTGGTACAAAGCAGTAGTTACAGAAATTGTAACTAATGGGATTCAGCATAGTAGATTACAATTTGTCAGTGTATGATTCTGAATGTCCTGGGCAAGAGGGAATGATACATTTGTTACACAAAGATGTAATTTCTATTAAAAAATTCAACATTTTTCCATCCCTGTGTGTTATGTATGACACAAGAGACTGAAGACAGGCAGACAGATTAAATTAACACTTCTAAATTGGTGCTTTTCCTACTCAGTACCTAAGAAGGAAGGAAAAGCACAAAGCCAGGTTTCTTGCTCATAAGTCCCTAGACGACAAGCCAAACAAAATAAAACTAAGATGCTATTTTGACTACTTAACTACCTCTCCTGAAACAAGCATGTCTTTAAAAAAAATCACAATCAAATATTGTACAGTAGGAGTGCAATGCAGAATATAAAATATTTCCATGTTAAACCCAAGTTGTTTCAGCTATATGTACTTCACATTTTCAGCAAATTTAGATGACTGATACGCATGCACTCTTACATAATTAAAACATTAGCTGGAAGTCTCTTCTTGCCCTAATGGGAGAGGATCTACTCTTCAAGTTAGTAGATTTCTGGCTGTGGAAAGCCCACACATTGAACAGTGCCTCCTTTATTTCATTGTTTTCTTTATTTCCTTGATTTAAGGTTGTAGGCTTCTGTCTATACGAGGAAGACTCTTCATGTCCCTCACATTATGGTGCCCATGAAGGTGTAGAACAAAGAATTCAACCTAACAGAGTTAAACCAAAGCATGTGATTCATAATGCTGGGATTGTAAATTGAAACATAGCTGTGAAAGAAGCAAGCCAAAGACAATTCTGTTTAGATCTGCAGTGCAGAGTTTAAGTTATAAATAATTCATTTGTGATGGGGGAAGGGCATGATTCTTGATTTTTAAGTACTTATTAGCTTCTGTAGAAGCTAACTTCCAGGCTGTTTCCTTTTCCACCTTTTAACCACTCACTTGCAGACATGCTAGCACAAATGTTTTCTGCTCTATTTCATCTCAAGCACGTCCACTATTAACAAGTTCTTCAGTTTCACATGCTTCAAGCCAAAAAGAGAAATATTTCCAATCAGCAACATGGTTCCAGAGTACTTACTGCATCTGCTTTACAAATAGTGTTAGCCACGTGCCGGCACAACATCTTCAACCAGTCTTCTTTAGGAGGTTCTTCAGTTGTCATCTGGAAACTAAGTAGTTTGTTGTTGAGTTCCGTAGGTGGCCGCACAACTAAGGCAAAAGCTCTATGGCAATCTATAGTTTATAAAAAAAAGAGGCAAGGATTTAAGACAAAGAATAATCATTTTTCACATAATCTAGGGGGGAACTTTCAGAGAAGTTAGCCCTCCCTCTGCCAGGAGCTAGAGTTAGGGACAATACAATCTGGTGCAAGGATTTTTATCTTTATTGACACAATAGCTGTTGTATCACTTGCGAGAGCACCGAGTTCCATCTGCATCCTTCATCAAGAGGCTGCAATCAGCTGTTCGTGCAGTAGTTGTTTATTCAAATTATCTGCACACAGTAGTCTGCAGACTAGTCAGTCATTACCAGATATAGCAGTAAATATTAATTTCATTCTCCAACTCATGCAATGTTGGACAGATCATTTCTTTATCAACAGAGTACAAGGAAAACATTTACCCTATGTTGTGGTTTAACCCCGATCGGCAACCAAGCACCACACAGCTGCTCGCTCACCCTCCCCCCGCAGCGGGATGGGGGAGAGAACTAAAAAAACCCTAAAACCCATGGATTGAGATAAAGGCAGTTTAATGGGCTAGTAGAAAAAGAGAAAATAATAGCAATGATAAAAGAATGTACAAAACAAGTGATGCCCAGTGCAATTGCTCACC
>VZTL01023791.1:39464-61302 GCA_013400535.1 Scopus umbretta | reverse complement strand
TCGATGTCCTTCTTGTAGTGAGGGGCCCAAAACTGAACACAGCATTCGAGGTGTGGCCTCACCAGTGCCCAGTACACGGGCACGATCACTTCCCTAGTCCTGCTGGTCACACTATTTCTGATACAAGCCAGGATGCTGTTGGCCTCCTTGGCCACCTGGGCACACTGCTGGCTCATATTTAGTCAGCTGTCGACCACTACCCACAGATCCCTCTCTGCCAAGCAGCTTTCCAGCCACTCATCCCCAAGCCTGTAGCATTGCGTGGGGTTGTTTGTGTTGAAACAGTCAAGTTCCAACATTTACTGGCTAAACTTGACAAAGACTGCTCACTTGATAGCAGAAAATTAACCCATTGGTGATACTCCTTTACAGCAGACACAGCTGAAGCATGCTAAAGACAGTTGAGGGAGAAAGAAAAAACCTACCCATCACCAATTCAGAAATGCAGTCCTACAAGAGGGTGTAGACAAGAGAGAGTAGCTCACCTCTCCCAGGATCTGCATAATATTTGCTAAGAACTTTAGTAAGTGGTATGCTTACAAATCGCTCCCATTGTCCAAGTCCCAAAGTAAACTTAAGTGCTGCACAGTAATTCAAAGAGACTTCTTAAAAGAGAAACCCTAAAGTACCTTTCAAAAATGCAGGTAGGCATCATGTTTACTACCTCCTCTTTGCTGTTTCTTTTTTTTAATTGGTTTTTATTGGGTTTCTATGTTCAGGTGCTTCAGAGAACATAAAGCAGAACAGGTACGACATGCATACCATCAGCTACAGTGAAATATCAAATCTATCTTTCTAGGGTATAGATCTAGAAACTAGTCTGACTAGACTTCTTTAGAAGTCACTATCAAGGCTCAAACAGCACTGTAGCATGAGTTCTGCTGCCTTAGCAATGCATGACTTCAGTGAAACCACTACAGTCTCAGTATGGCAAGGCAGCCACAGAAATTAAGTCATCTAAATCTTTCCTCCTTTAAGATGCTAAGCACAGTTCCTCCAGAGCATCATTATCACCGGTTAAATGTACATTTGGTTTCACAGCAACTGCTCTTGTCTCTGGTCAGTCTAATGCTCTGGACTGAAGTTTGATTCTTTTGTTTTTGTTTTGCAAATCCGGAGCTGTCAAGTGTACTCCTCTGCTTAACTCGCATTGCTATTTGGTTTGCTTATGCTAATGGCATCTAGTAACTCTGCCAAATGCAGCATCCTGCAGTGATTCTTGAAAAGCCAAAAGGTGTCAATGCAAGGAATTCTCAATCTCATAAAGAACTTTAAACAGAAGCTTATACTAAAAACCACATACCTAACATACCATAACAAATATACCTTAGCATTCTATCCCATGACAGCAGACCTTCATCCTTTATACTCTGAACCACAGTTTTCATTAGCTATCACAGCACTTCAAAACATACAGACCTTCTGTCTCCCTGATGTCTAGGACTTTCTTGATCTGGGAGAGAGGCATGAGAACAACATGCTTGAGAGACGCAGGAGGCCTTGTGTGGCCATGCGGACTCTTGAAAGCGCCAATAACTTTATGCCGTTTCCTCGCAATCTGTAGTTAAATAGAAGACAAAGAGGTTAAAATTAGAAGGTCTGTTGCCATTGGTTTTTTTCGTCTTCTATTCTTTTTACCTTCTTGTATACAGGAAGGCATGTAAAAATATGCTAAGGAGTATCTTACTCTAATCTACCACATAAACCTTTAAGAAACTCACTTATCTCACTGTTTGCTGTCTACAGTTCAAGCGGCCCAGCAACACTTGTTACTTAGCATCAATACACCCAACTCAAAAATAAAAAAATATCAAGAGGGAAGTAGTTTTGCATTACAGACCTCAATTCTACCCTGCGTAACAAGCAAGGACCCTGTGAAACCTACCGCAAGGTAGTCTAGATTTAAATAGAAGAGACAACATCTATAGGTGTGAACCAACGGTGGTATGTTATGTTCTAGAAATATCATTTGCTGTTGCTTGTGCATGAAGCCATCGAGTGGGTTTTGCAGTAGAGGTTGATCAGTCAGTTTTTACTTTACATTAACACAAAGGTATCATACAGGATACAGGCAACTAAAAAAAATGTATAAGACAGAAGCCAAGAAGCTTTATTAAAAGTATTTTCATTTTCCTTTTCTTCCTTTACAAGATGTGATGAAGCTGAGTCAACTTGACTCCCAGGAAGAGTTCATCACTAGTCACAACAATAGGCTTTTGTCTCCAAGTGCTGCTTACAGACAGCACTAGTTTTGGATTATTTTAGTTGGTCTTCTATGAAGACCATGCTCTGTACTGCTGTGGACAGTAACAAGTACTTTCATAAAGTGTCCTTTACAACCTCAGTTCCTCCACATAAGCCTCCAAAACCCAGTTAGATTACTTTCCCCTCCTAGTTCTTCCTAACATACAACAGTATACAAGTCTAAGGCACTTAATATATGAAAATTTTTCTTTTTTTGCAGCCTAAGCATAGACAGAGATACTCCACAGGCCTGCTATTTACTCACATTAAATATGAGTAAACTTTAAAAGGACAAACATCCTGCCAAGCCAAAGACTCCAGCACCTATTCATCCACTGGTACTACTCAAAGTGCTATTCAGATAAGTGTTTATTTCTTAACATATTAAGCTGCTTTTAAATTTTGGATCTGCCTCCAAGACATTAAAGGCTACGTTAACACCTCTCAACCATCCAGAATTGACTAGCTACTTGCGTCGGCTTATACAATAGCTAGTGGAAATGCAACACTAGTATATGTTGAGCTATCAGCTTTCCGTGACTTAGAATTCTGCTTCAAAGTTGTTGAGTTTTACTTGTTTATATTCATATGTAGTGTCAAGCCTTTTACAATTCAGTTCATGAAATGTACTTATACAGTCATCTTACCTCTAGGCAATCATTGAACAGAAAGAGTGTGACCTGTTCTCCCCTGTCACAGAGGTCATCACCGAGTGCTACAGTTTCCAAACGCTGAACTAAGCTTCGGTGAGAGGACAACAAATTGGCCTAAGCGATAGAAGCAAAAAGCTCATTAAGCATTTAGTTCAAGGGCTGGATTACTGCTTGCTTACAACTTAACACTGGAAATCTGTTTAAACCAGCACCGTTGCAGAAGTATGTGAGGTTAAAATGCAAAGGCAGCAAACTAGTGCACAGTCTTTTTACTGGTCTGCAGCTTCAGAAAAATTACTTACTGGACATCCATCAACTTCGTAGACAACGTCAAAGAACTGCCTCTGTGCCTCTGTTTTTCTTTTGTCTTCATTAATATGTCTGAGGGAAGCATATTATATTTATCTTCAATATCAAGCAACAGTAAATGAATGCACTGCATTTAAGACATACAAAAAATAATGATGCTAAACATTCAGAGATATAGTTTACACCGCAGCACTGGGAAATACAAAATCAACCACACTTGCTCATTGAAGTATCCAAATACCATATGCTAAGCACACAGGAAACTTCAGACATACAACAATATTCTTGTCATGTTATCAGTAGTTGACACACCGTTCAGTTAATATATTAATTCCCCTCCCCTGCATGGTAAGACTTTGAACTAGAGACCAACCCAATGCAGTTCTTTACAGCCAAAATTTTATCCCTCCCAAGTCAGGACTGCAGCTCACAAAGAAGCAGATGCAAGAATAATTACAATTTAAAAGCTGTTGTTAAAAATCGGACAAACATTTAGCCAATTAATGCAAGAGGTCTCATTGCTGGAGACATACACTTCAAAAGAGGTGAGACTTACAATCTAAATAGCTCAGCTTTAAGCTAATTAACTTGTGGAATGGTGCCAAGAATAGCTAATACAGGACCAGAAGAGAAACTTCCACCAATAGCATGTCTGTTCAGTGGATATATGCACAGAAGTAAAATTTAAAGACAAAATGCATCTCTCCCATTCTGGATGGAATAGACAGAAATAAGAGTTGGAACAGAACAGAGGACTAGAGATTCAGCTTCACGCTGAGGCAGGAAGTCAGCAGAGGTTCAGGTAACAACGCCACGACTCCTTCAAGAGCTCTAGCACAGAACGGCAAAGTGACAGCAGTGGCCAAAGGGAGACTGAACACCACATACAATTATGTATACTGACATGGAGACTAAAGTTATGGCAACACCACACTAAGAGCATTTTAGAAGGAACAGAGAGATCTAAATGTGTAACAGTATGTTTCACAGAATGAGCATCACTTACGTCATCACTTCCTTTAATGATTCAATAGCTCTCTCTAGAGTTACTTTATCTGGGTTCTCTTCTGCTGTATGCTTCTTAATATCTACAATTTAAAAAAAATAATAGAAACACCACACACATTACAAGTGCCTGAAAAGAAATAGGAAAAATTCAACTTTATCTGTAAGTCAAATAAGATGACTGAAGAAGTCACAGCTGTCCTGGAGTGCAGATAGCCTTGGTTAAGTGGGGATGTAGCCCGAGCAGCAATTGCCCATGCATCTCATTAAGAAAAAACCCACCTACAATACAAAACCAAACTCTCAAACTATTAAAAAAATCAACAAGACCACATACCCTTTTTGTTGAAGTGCAGAGACAAACACAGAAGTTTTTTCTAACTGAGGCAAAGGGTGGTGGTGTGGGGTTTTTCTTATTATTTTTAACACAATCATTATTACAGCAAGTGGTTGATACCAGGTAGAACACATGACGCTGTAAGCCTTGTCTAGTTTATGCTAGCTATATTTGAATCTCAATTATATTTCTGTTTGAAGAGACAAAACTGTTGTCAAAACAAACTTTTCCTCTACCTGTATCCTGCAGAACAAGAGAAATTCAGCCAGAAGCATGCTTTCTTTAGTAATTTGTCATGCTGACTGTCATCAAGCACGACTAACTCCCAGAATCATGCTTGTTTTATATGAGAAAAGCTGTTGCTAATTATGACAAAAAGCAGACATTATCTTGGTTTTAACACCTTCACAGACAAACTAATAAAAAAAATACATCACTAAATTACCATTTAGTAGTAGAGCAACACTAGGCAGCCTTTGAACAGGACGGATAAGGAGTTCAGCTAGGCTTTGGCGGCCACATTCAGGTTTAGCTTGGTTTATCTGGGGAAAAGGAAACAATTCTTAATTTTTCCTCACACACACACAAACTCCGCCCTGCCCCCCCCCAAATCACAAACCAGGAGAAAAATTGTTTTCCTTGAAACTAGCATTGCAGTAAGAATTTGATAATTTTTACCACAGGTACTCAGACATTAACAGATCATGTTAAAAAACACATTATATTCAAAGCTGTGCAGTATTTATCATTAGGTTCTCAGAATTTTCAGTTCTAATTTGTCCTTATTATCAACCCCTCAGTCATTGTTATAGATGCTAATGTGGAGTGGGACAGGGGATGACCTGTTCTTTTATTCATTTCCCCATCTTTTAGATATCAATACTTGGGCTTAATTCCTAGTAACTCAGAAAACATGAGCTGAAATCTGTCAGTTTGATTACTCCACTATTTGAGAGACTTGTAGATATAAGAGAGGAGTTCAAGTTATGCTGCACTATTAATCAACTATATACCTTTATCTGAAGAGCTCAAGAGTCTTAAGACTCATCTGCAGATAGCTCTTTCTTTGAAGATCATCTTCCTGTTAGATCTCTACCTTTCTGCTCCTATTCATTAGTCACAAGAATTTGAGAGATTCTACCTCCCCGGAACTTCACAGCTACCGAAAGCAAGTTAAAAGCTATTTCAGAAATACAAGTCTTTTAAGCACAGGGAGGGGGACCAATAAAAAGCAGCAGCTCTAGTTATCTTTACAGAAAAGAGAAGACATGCATTTGGGAAAAAGTCATCAGAATGTACTTTTTCCAGCAACAAATGCATATAATCAAGCTACCTTGCAAGCTGTATAACAGAGGAGGAACTTGGACCTCTTTTGCGAGAGTCTCATGAGGAGCTTGAGGGACTGAAGTTCAAATCCTTCCTATTTCTGTCTCACCAAGAGATGTTTACATTCCTCCAACCTTCTAAAATTCCACAATGTTCCATCCACCGCATTAAGTAGTTACTTGGTAATAGCCTCCCTGTTCTACTCAAAGACTGAGTTCTGCAGACTCTTACCTTTAGGAAGGCATGAAACCTTGGCTTTTGTTTTTCACATCTAGTAATAGTCTCCTTGCTCATTTCGAAGAAATTCACAAATGGAGGGTATGTTTTCAACAAGTCTTTTGACTGAAAGAAACAACTGTTACCACTCTGCTTTACATATTATGTAGCATTGTACATATGTTCATATGCCCTGAGCCATACAAAGCTGCTTAAAAGGCACATTTCAATAAAGAATAATAAAAAATGTGTTGTAAACCCATGCATGTTCACAGAACAAGTTAAGACATTTTTGCATGCCAGATGCCTAAGATTCAATGCTGCTGATTAAATGCAGACTGTTCTAAGGAACATCAAGTACACATGTGACAATCTGAGAAGCTGCTGAGCAGCTCAAGTAGAAGGCAGAGTCTCACCTAGCAAGATGCTTTTGGTGAGAATTTGGGAAGTTTCAGACAGGTATTTTCGCCAGTTACTGCAATCACCTTTAAAAGACATTAAACCACCAGAAGCAATACCTTAGACTGAAAGCTTTCAAAAGCCGAACACCACTTGCCTCAAAATGATCAGGTCAGCAAAAGCACAAGATACCTAGCAGACTACTTATGTTAAAATTCATTGCAGTCCCAGACCCAGCTTTCCCGTTCTGCACATTCTGTACTTAGGAAAACAAGGAGTCCTTATTCACTCCCACATTTCAAGTCTTGAAGAACGCACACAAGAAGCTTCCATGAAAAGTTACTTTCCTAGTTATTTACTATTGATCAGAGGCAACAGATAGCTAAGGTTACAGGAAGAGCTCCTTTTAATGACTGAGTAAAAAGTGTGTCTGTAGTGTTGCAAATTACGGTTCTCAAACCGTATCTATTTGAAGTTTTACCCCCCGATACAAGTGGACAGACATATAAACTTGACATGGATTACTTACAAAAAGTATACCATCTAACTCAACTGAAAAGGCTAAATAGAAAATACAGTGATTCAAGTTAGTGTTCTTCCTCACTCAGTAGCACTTTGCTTGTGTTTGCTAGCTCCTACAAATGGATTATTTGTAAGGCAAGATAATAGCTCATAATAGCTCTAATGCATAAAAAAGAAACAGAAACTTACATATTTAAGAATGATATCACCAATACTTCTGCTTTCAGTCCAATTCATCATAAGATCTTCCAGGTCTTCCTAGAATACATGCAGGGACAGGGGGGAGAAACTAAGATGAGAATGAACTGCATAAAGCTGTAAGATGGGATCAGTGTTCTGCCAGACATGTAATTAGCTGTGTTTCCATGCTGACAAAACCGGCAATCCTAAGAGCTGTACAATTTCACATTAAGCCCCTTCAGTCTACTGAGAGCTGAAAGCAAGAGATCTTTGGCTTATTGAATATATAGTTTTGAATCAATGCAAGCAGAGCCTAGCAGTGTATCAGCACGAGCCAGCTCTGCAACGAGATGACACTGCTGTGTCCAACACACTACAGAGTATATCCCAAATGATTATTAAAACAGTATACACAGAAGACAGTTGAACGAATTCTGATTAAGAGTGCACAACTAATATAGGACTCAAGTCCTTAAGATAGGACTGAAATAGAACTAGCATAGATTTCCCTTGCCTGCTGCACCAGGGTGTCAAGGAAAGTGAGACCAAGCTGTTAAGCCTCTATCAGCTTGATAAGGATCAAGCTTATTCATTGTCAGCTAATAACAGGGACAGGAGGGCACAGCTGCAGGTTCAGGATTCACCTTAAGTGAAAAGGATTCACCATTAATACTGGTTTGCTGCTGCCACTTCTCTTATCTTTTTTACACCAAAGATGAAGGAAAAACCACTACATCTGAGCAACTTTGTCTACATGGCATGCTGCAGGTGAATCCTGCATGACACACATCCTCTACTTTCATCTCAGTTTCAGTGGGCACATATCAATACCTATTGTGATTAACTAGACGGGATCCCACCAGTTGGGGGGAAAAAAACCCAAGAAGACCAAACCACTGAGTTACAGGCAGTCTGAAAGTTCCTCTATTTTAAAAGTCTACTGCGAAATGCAGACAGGAACAGACACATGCCATTATTTGAAGGAGACTTTATGATTTCGTATTTGAGGAAGACTTGCATCGTAGTCTATTGTGAGACTCAAAGGTGGCTTCAGAAAGCGCTTGCAATCCAGATCAAGATATAAAATAAAGAAAGCCTCAAGAAAAGTCTCACAGGGAATTCTAATCAGCTCTTATTAGGCCTCAGTACCAGGTCAACTGCTTCAGAGGTTAAAGCATGAGCAAGTAGTTTCTGACAATTGGTTCAAAGCCGTTTAAGGAAGAATTAGTTTTTCCTATGGAATGATAGAAGTCTCCTTATATGAACACATCTAAAGCCCAGGAAAACACCAATATTTTTGTTTGTTGGTTTGGTTTTTTTCTGTTTGGTTGGGGTTTTTTTTTGTTGTTGGGTTTTGGGTTTTTTTTTTTTATTCCATAGCTTTAGCTATCCTTCCAAAAGTTCTTGCTTACTGCTTTAATAGAAACATGTGTGTTATAAGCACTTCTGAGAGTTAGACTACCATTTGATACCACTGGCCCTTTTGACCAGTTTTGTATCAGTTACAGAAAGCCTCCTACAGGAAGGGGTATTAAGACAGGAAAAGAAGAAGCCAGCTCATGAATGGCCATGTTAGTTACATGCACAATACTCAGACTTCAGATATTTTTAAATAAGCATTAAATCTTAAAGCATACTTTGGATTTGCATGAAATTCTATAGGTTGAACAGTATGTAACAGCACCAGAATGAATCCACACCTATCCAGCAGATAGAACTTAAAGCATACAGAAAAGATTCAAAGTCTATATGAAAGCTTCTCCTGCAGGGGAGAAATTGCAGCTTGCCTTGATTTTAGTATGCACATCAAGAATATCTGGAATGCTGCCAAATATGGTCTTAATTTCTTCCTGTGCAAGGATTGGTCCTCCAAGCTGTCCTTCCTTCTCCAACGGAACTTGAAATAACTGATGAATTAGACAAAAAAGTTAATGCCCTCCCAGCCGCCACACATTGTGTTGGAAACAGTTATGAAAGCAAGTGTTTTCCTTCCAGATCATACTGTCCTGCAGTCACAATCTTGAGATACTCCCACTTAGCAAGAGGGGGTTATGGAGGAGTGATTTTAAGATATAAACACTGAGTTCGATAACCCCCTTCCATCTACTTTTCTACTCACACACGTTAGCTCATTCTTTAAGTCGACAATCAGCTGCAATGGAAATAAACTTTCCAGAAGTTAAGCTCTTCCTGTAAACTGTTTGCTACTCTGCTCTTCTTGGAGTTATTTTTTTAAAAAAATAAAGGTTTCCCCTGCCATCTCTCTGTATTCGCCAATATCTTAAAAATTTGAGCCATGAAGATCCTGTTTTCCTGAAGTCTGGAGTTTCCATACAAACTGCAATTTGCAGATTAGCACTTTATTTTCCAGCCTTTATTATTAACAGATACTAAATATTTTAACATGTCAGTAAAATTACATGAGACTGTTTACATTGTAGTTTTTTTTCATGAAGCAAGCCCTCAAAAGCCTACAGATCTAAGGTTGAAAATAATCATAGATCTAAACACTAGACATCTTATTAGAATTGACCTGAACTTCCTTTAAAACCAGCTTACCTGAATGATTGTTGTTAGAATATCAACGTAGTTACTTTCTGTCTGATACAATTCCTTTGCAACCTGCCATCTTGCAGACTGCTTTACTGGAAGAGGAGTTGAGTTTTTGGAAGGCCTTGCACAGGATTTCGGTGTTTCTGATGAAGAGATATTCCCAAAAGAAAATACAGCTTTATTAGAGTCCCTAAAAAAAAGCTTGCCCTCAAAAACAGGAAAAAAAAGCCTCCAGAATTTTTAAGGGAAGATGGGTTTGGTTTTTTTGAAGGGCTATTCTGTAAGTTATTCTATAGTTATCAGAGCTCTTTCTAGAAAGTGGCTTTCATTATTACAGCCCAAGTACAGAACAACAGTAGTATGTTATTCCTGAAAATTAGTCTGAGACTAGTAAGCCATTTATGGGCAGATCAATGACTTAACCCTATTATATGTAGTAGGAAGCGAGGATTAGGGGCTGAACAGTATTTATACACATACCATGTACAAAAGTACTTTTCTACTTTCACATTGCCATGTAAACAATCATCTTTCAGCTGCCTACCATTCTTGTATTAGGTATGTAGCTCAAAACCATTTATTAAAATCAGTCCTTACATGCAACACTTACATTTCATCCTATGGGGGGGGGAAGACCAAAGAAAATAATTTCTCTTAAAGCTAAAGCCAAGGTGGATCTGGAGCAGTCCATCAGTTTTAAACACTTGCTCATATGGGGGACCTCAAAGACCTGTACTCACTTCTCCTGATGTCAAAGTTCATTACTGTCACAGTTACTACAAAATAATTACCATACCTGTTGTTTTCAAAGTAGCACTTTTTTCCAAAACTGTCTGCTGATGTTGGATTAGAAGAAGCTTCCATACCAGGGGTTATAAGAGTGCTAATATGATCTAAGCAAGCTGGTCTTCGAGAACAAGCTGATCTTCGCTGTATTCTTTCTGAATTATCACTTAGAGGTTGTGCCTCACTGAGATTACTTATTTCACTTGTATACAGGGGCTTTTTAAAAGCAGTAGTAACTCCAGATACCTCCTCTCTATGATGGAACTGGGTTATTTTTTGGGGGGGTGCGGTAGGGGGTTTTTTGTTTGTTGGGGGTGTTTTGTTTGTTTTTGAACAACCTCAGATACTAGCTTTTGACTAATCCACAATTTTACAGTTTCTTCTCTTCCAGAATAGCCATGCGCAGGGACATTAAAAGCTCTTTACCAATTAACTGATCAAAACCAGTTGGTGATTTATATTCTTGTGAAGTTTTAGACATGATAGTTCGCTGGCACAAAGAGAGTTACTTCAGCAGAGCTTTTGAAAGACCTAGTAGGAGTGCGTTTTGCAGGAATTTTCTCTTTAATTCCTTTAGAAAAGAATCTTTGTCCTTTCTCCAAGTATGCTACTGGAAAGGCTTTTTGATGATGTACTGTTAACCATGTTGTTTATTTGCTGCAAAGTATTTGAAGCATCTTGGAGTAACACTGTGCTGTACTTCTATTTATCAACTCCATATCTTCCCCTTGTTTACCTTTGGGTATGAATATGCTTACTGAAATGACAAGAGGCAGCTTGGCCTCTGTGTCTGAACGCTTCACTCCAACTCTGCTTTCTGCACATTTCAAAAAGGAGAAAGTCTGGAATTACTTAGGGAATCTGTAGCAAGACCTGTAAGACCTCTCCACTACTACCATTACCACGTGTATGCAAAAAGCTCTTAAACATTGCAAGTGTGTCTAAATGGAAGTTTTTAGCTCTACCTCCATTGGCAGTGCTCGACTCTGGAGTGTTAGAAATATCCAGCAAGGACCCAATAGAAAGCGAATGTTCAGCTGATGGGCGTTTCCGAGGAGGGAAGGGCGACATGTCTGTTTCCCTGGTCAGTTGTGCAAGAGTTTCTTTCAAACGGCGTCTTTTACGATTGCTGTTTGGAGTATTCAGAGAAAGCAGTGACACAGACTTCTTAAGGCCAGGACTCTCTGACTGTAGTAAAAGAAAGTTTAGGTCAGTGTTTTTACCCGCTGTGTCCAGCTCAAGTCAGTGCAAAGGAAAGTTAATTGCAGAGATCAGCACACAACACAACTCTTCTTAGGGAAGCAGAGGGAAAATGGGGAAAGCCCCCCCCCCTCCTTTTTAAAACTGAAAACCACACTAGTATTTTGCTTGACTAAAAATAAGTTCAACCTTTGGGAAGCAGAAAAAAGTTTTCCAAATTAGTACTTGATGTATAAAATTCATAATCCATTATCTGGAACTTAAGTGCTGCTTTAAAACATTTCATCTCTGTCCCCACACGTACTATTACACATGCTAATTTTACCACCAAATGCATGCTGCACATTATGTGAGAGAGTTCAGCATACCTTCTCAAATAAATACATGGACTCTCCAGCTCTGGCATCCATCTGAATGCTTCCCCAGAACCACTAAAGGAAGAAAGAAAANGGGGTTAAACCACAACACATTACAGGATTTCACCCAAAGTTAAAAATATTCAGAACAATATATATAATAGTAAGGCAGTTTGCATACTAAATGCAAACATGTGGCTTATTCTGAATAAGAAAAAAAATTATGTATCTCACCTGCCAAGTATTATATAGCAATATTCTGTCAAGAATTTGTGAGCACTAACCTCTTGCTTTACAACATAAAGTTTTTTTGAAGGTTCAAATGGAAGATCTTTTACTGTACTTTCTTCAACCACTAAGTGCGTACACCTTTCGTCACCAACTGGTAAATAATGTCCTCCTAGATTACAAAAAAAGGCAAGTTAGCAAGACTGAAGACTATTATTGCTAGAAATGAGTAGATCACTTGATAGTTCTGTGGCACCTGTCATTAATGAGAGAAGAGCCAAAGAGATGAACTCTTCAGTGAGCCGATCAGTTGTTGGGCTTGCGTAACACCCCAGATACTATCAGCAGCAGACAGCTTTTAGGAAATAGCATGTACATGCAGTAGTTAACTAGACATTGAAAAGTCAAGAGTACACGGAGTTCAGAAAGCATTTAAACCTGTTTGGCAATAAATGCAATATTCTTCTGGAAAGCTTTTCTTATTTCTGGAAGAGCAAGCCAGGAATACTCACCCTAAAGACATCCACAAGCTAGGACCTGTGCATGTCACAATCTTATAAGTAGCTTTAAATAAACAGATTGGAGGGGGAGAGGGGCACAAACCCAGCCAACTTTCATCTCTTGTGAACACCTTGCTATAACAAGCTTGCTCCATTGCCATTTCTACAGTTCTGTTGTATGCAACTCCAGTAATACAAGGCTGGAAACTTGCATGTTATCTGTTACACCGTTACTGTCACTGTGATTATTAATATTGTACTACAGTGCTGAAAATGGAACACTTCCAATCAAGTGTTTTACCAGTGATGATGCATATCAAAGTTGTAAACATTGTAGATGCTTTCTGAATTATGTAAAGATACATACCACAAAACTGATTATGAAAACTGAAGCAGAAGATACATATTATGTAGCAAATTTTCCAGGATACCTTCAAGCATCCTATAATTACTTCTTTTTAAATTGTCTAGTGTCAATCAGCATAGGAAGTTTGAAGTCTTCAACAGCTACCAGAACTTATGCATACACTGACATCTAAAGATCAATTTATAGCTCTCCAAGTTGAAGAGTCTTCATGAATGCTTCAGGATTCACAATCCAGCATTTCAGCTTCAGTGAAGTAATTATCAGCTATAAACCCCATTCTTTCCACAGGTCAACTTTCATAAACAATAACCTTGCATTTCTGTCATTTCTTCCATGTTAGCTTTCTCATCATCAGAGAATCCAAGGAAACTTAGCATGCAGTCCTGGAAGGGAGGAACCTTGAACTGATTTCTAAAGTCCTCATCAGCTGCACAGAAATCACTGAGCAGGGGGGGAAAGAAGAAAAAAAACACACAAAAAGGTCACTAAATCAGTGCCACATCACTGTTTAAACAGAAGCTCACAATACTACAGGTGAACAGGATGCAAGGTTAAGGCTGAAGGAAAATAAATACCTACATTTCATTCCTTTTCTCCCAAGCCTTATAAATCCACTCAGCTTTCACGATAGGAGTACCAAGACTTACAGCAATCTACAAAACAGGAA
This sequence comes from Scopus umbretta, assembly GCA_013400535.1. NCBI lineage: Eukaryota > Metazoa > Chordata > Aves > Pelecaniformes > Scopidae > Scopus > Scopus umbretta. The sequence goes on along the minus strand of VZTL01023791.1, from coordinate 47,454 downwards.
AAACACAAGTTGTACCAAGTGGAGTATCTCCCTCTCCCATGCCAAGAAAAATCCATAACCTTGCTTGAATCATATCCAACTGTAACTCCCAAGAGTTAGAATGTATTAATTCTCCAGTGACTAAGAGATCAGATTAATAGCTATTTTGACACTTACTCAAAAGTGCATCATTTTGTTAGCCTGATATCCTTCATCACTCACAACAACACAAATTCAAATCTCTGTTCCAGTGGAATATGGGAACTTTTTTCTTTTTGTGTTAAGATAAACACCCTAGCCTGCTTTTACCAAAGAGAAAGTGACTACTCCAAAGGTAACTTCCATGACTGGTAACTTCCATGACTGCTTGAGAGAGACTGTAAAGTTTCCCTTTCTCCCTCTGAGTTGGCAGAAAGGAGTCTTTTAACAGAGTTAGTAGGTCTTCTCGTCCAACTGGAAGATTAGAAAGACAGACTAGGAAAAAAGCAACAGCCTACTGAGAATTCAAACAAGGGAGAGTCAAGGGACATAGGTATTGCTATATCATGTTCCATGGTACAAAAACCTAGAAACTTGTATTTACTTGCCAACTAGACATACATGTCCTGAAGGATTTCTTTTTGGTGTTGTCAGGAAAGAAAAAAAACAAACACATATTTATACATAAAGGAATATTTGAATGCTTATACATAACAATTTTTGAAAGAAGATGCACACAAACTGAGTACTAAAGTTTTCTGCAAGTTACATGAGGTTTATTGTTTGGACAGACAAAAGAAAAAGGTGTGTTGATAAATAAACACTTGTTCATTGATGAACATTTGCTCAATGTCTTAAGTACTGATAATATAAGTACTTAAGAAGCATATAGGTTCTTGTTCTTTACTAGTCTATTTCAAAATCTCTGCATTTAGGCAATTTATATTATTAAATCTCTAACAGAGACAAATACCTGTCAAAGCTCAACACCAGACGGAGATGAACTCAGGATTACGAGTCATTGTTGTTAGTACCAGAAAAAAAACAGCAACTTATGAGCTGAAGTATAATTTACAGACCTAGTCTACAAGAGCCAAATTTCTGAAAGTTTCCATGAAGTACCAACTCAAGCTTACATACTCTGAATTTGTCTCCATGTGTTGAGTTAGCCACCAGATGTGTAACTTTTGAGCTAAAGTCCCTTCGAATAATTCCACCCATATGATGAACCAAGGTCACTAGTTTAACCTGAAAAATAAAGATGAAATAAGTTTTCAGTATATCTTTTGAAGCATACAGTGCAGAGTGAGAGCAGTACAAAAAGTAATTTACAAAGCAAGCTACAGGAGATTACATTAAATGTCTAGGAATAGAAATGGTCTGATTTGTTCTTAAAACACCTTGTTCACATCTACGGGAGAAGATATAGCTGATACATCAGAGCTATTAACTTTTTTTTTAACATTTAATACAGCCTTGCTTATAGCTTGAGGAAGACTGCCCAAGCCACCAGTACTCTCATCATCATCACACATAATGCCTCCACCTTTTCACACACAATACATTTGAAGCACGTTATCCTCATTGATTTAGTCAATTCTACCTGTAGGGGCAATTGCCACAATTTACATAAGATTGCAATTTGTCCAGTTTGAATCTAGCAGGTCAAACCTAGCTATCCCAACACTGGGCAAAGGCTTTTGTTTTGGGGTTGGTGGGGCTTTTGGGGTTTTGGTGGGTTTTTTGGGTTTGTTTTTTTTGTTGGTTTTGGGTTTGTTTTTTTTTTTCAGATGAAGATGTGGAGCCATACTGTTGATTCCCAGGCATCCCACATGGAAATTAGTGCCAGCTGCATCACCGAAATGGAAAAGCAAACTGCTAGAGTATCAAACCACTTCATGGCCAGATAGGTCAAGACTAAAGTCCTGATAGCATGACAGCAAGATACCATGGCAGAAAGATAACATGTCTGCAAATGCTCTGAACAAGAGTACAAAGCCTTACTTGACCTCACTACTACCTGTACAAGTAAGAGGACACTATTGGGTAAACATCATGTCATCTGAAGCCTAGATCTACAAATCTTTAAGCCCTACTGAATTAGAGCTGGTTAATGTCATTTGACAAAAAAGTGACCAAAAGTGGCATGGAAATACAAGGAAACAGTTTTGTTCCCATCCTCAAACATCACTGCCTCTGGACATGCAACAAAAAGAACAAACAATTCATTCATCCCACAGAAGCTCTAGTCACAGTTAAACCCTGTGGGTGATAAAATAGAGGAGTATTTTGAAAATAAACTTAACATAGTTTTACCAATCCAAAGGAAAAAAAAAGGTCTTACTAATTCATCTTTCTTTCTGAATCCTGTAAAGCACAGTACCAAGTTCAACATACTCGCACAGTACAGTGGACGACAGGAGAAAGGTAAAGGCTGAAAGTAAGAAGTAAGCCTATTAGTCAAAAGCATACTGCTTCCATTACAGTTTTAACATTATCTTTAATACAGTACTATTGTTCCTAGTATTAAAATGCATCAGACACTAGTCCAAGCCTGTGTATTCAGTTATACCTTAGCTCCAGACCTGCCAGCGTTCTGATAAAGTAACTAGAGCATCCCCAAGTTCCAGAGCTAGCGGTCCATCCTTTTTTTTTTCCCCCTCCCCAATCCATCCCCTCTATGTGACAACCTTTGGAAATATAAAGTGTCTGCTGGAGCATCATTTGCATGCTGCCTTTCCTAACAGCACAATCCCAACTAGCGGGTCAACAAGCCCCACAACTAGTGCAGTAGTTGTAGCCTCACTACTGTCTGCCTGTGCTTTCTCTCTACATGCAATATCCTAACATGATATTAGAAACTTGCTTTTCTTAATATTCTCTCGCTAAGAATATTTATGAGTGATTGGCAAAGCAAAATAGATTTCTTTTCAACACTTAATATTTAGAACTCACTGCACCAGAGAATTACTACAGATTTCAACAGAAAGCACATACCTCTCCTTTTTGTGCACAGTGCAGTACTACTGGAGGTCCAACGACACGGCAATCTGCTTTGCAGAGGCTGTTAAAGATAGAATCTTGGAAGTCTGCTACAACGAAGATAGTCTCAAATTCTGGGGAATCAGAATCTCCAACCTCTTCTATCGTGTCTGTCTTTATGTAGGGCACTTTAATTTCCTTGATTTATGGGGATGAAGGGGAAAGCAGTATTCAGGCAACACACTTACACTAGTGTCAAAATTCAATTGATTTTTAATTTTGGACCATTAGAAAAACATTTGATTCAGCTTTCAACAGAGACAGACTCTTAGGATTTATGAAAGCTGAATTAGATGCACTGTTCTCTAGCATAAGAATAGCTATGAACTGCACCTAAAAAAAGTCTTAAAGCAATTCCTGCTTCTGAAGAATAAGAATTCCAGTTACTTTAGTAGTTTACATATCAGTTCATGCTGATAATATAGTATTGGAAATATCTACAGGTAGGGAAAAAACCACCACACTAAGCACAAAAGAGAAATGAAATTTCAGACTGTCAGAACAGCTTAAGGTACTTAAAGTAGCATCCAGCTTGCAACAGCAAGCTCAATGCTGCATAAGATCTAAGGAATAGAAGTCCATTTTGTTCATGGCTTAATATTTTTTAAGGGCTCTAAAAGTTTGGTCTGTTCCAATTTCAATCTTTAGTTCTAAATTTTATTTCTAGGTTTTTCACATCAGGAAATGGAAAAACCTCTTCTACTTAGTTTAAATGAAGTTTCAAATTAAAAGAGAAGTCGACTACTCAATTTTGAAGTCAGTTCATAGCAAAAACTTATGTGTTGACTAAATATAAGCATGCAGATGAATGTCTCCATTAATATTTCTACCCCGTTAGAAAACACCAGTAATTAAGAGCTGTAGGTATTACCTCCGTATTTGAAAAAGCAATTGTAAGGAAGTGCCAATGTTGACAAGCTTTAAGTGATACCACCAGAAACATTAGCATATATTGTGACCATTATGCCCAATTAATATAATTAAAGCGTGTGCACATTTCAGTCCCAGTGAAGTACAACATGCTGCATGCAATCACATGTGCTTAATTGCATGACGTACCATATGAATAATACTTTTTATTAGTTTTTCTTCTGATTTACCAGGACTAGTTTCCTTTATCTTTATCACTGGTACTTCCATTATCTTAATGGTCTGTGGAAGAGGAGAGCTTTAGTAGAGAACCAAATTGGTTACTAGAAGTCTAAAAGCATACCATCTCATTCCACTGACTGTTTTATCCGAGACCTACATACCTCCAAGGCTTTCAGAAGATCCTCACGTTTCCCTGCTTCCTGAACCAAAACCACTCTTGTTTCTATTTGAGGCATTTCTTCTGTTTAGAGAGAAACAAAGATAATATTCTTATTTTAATAGAAAAATTCGTGGTGGGTCTAAAAATCAATCACGAATGTATAGAAAATTACATCATTTCAAGATACCTTGTTTATCAGGAACAAGCCTGAAAATAAATGTTACCTCAAGAAACCTGTCCTTTAATTAAAGGCGTACCTAATTGACCCTAGAGCCTAAACTTTCTAGTATCTGGTGAAACAAGACCTTGCAATTCATGACCAGTTACTTTACACACAAAGCAAGAACATGCAAGAAGAGTCAGCAAGGGTGAGGGGAGGAAAAAAAAAAGAAAAAGGTAAACCAATAAAATTGACTTAAAGCTTCTAGCAGAATTAGATACCAAGACTTGCTGGAAAAATAGACAGCTGGTATCTTTTCTAGTTTTTGTGTTCCTGGCCAACAAGGTCCATTGATTCCTAGTAACTGTTCAGTTTCACCAAGGAACATCAGAACTGAAGTTAGGTATCTTGTTCTTTTTATCCATGTATTAATAAAAACTTTCAAAATATTAGGAGGAAGGCACAAGTGTTACCTCCCTGTCATCCGCACCAGAAGACTACCACTGGATTTAGGCTACAGCATTACGGGAGAACAAAAATACCTTTTTTGTTGTTTAATGTCAAGATTTGTTCTTGAATTAATTTCAAGCTTAAGACTATTCATCTCTCTAAGGACTACCTGTAATCCTACACAACAGAGCAGCTACAGTTTCCAAATACTGGTGTCAAAATGTCACCTGGAATGATTTATTCCATAGAAAAGGCATCTAACACAACTAACAGCTTTCTGTACATTAGCCAGAAGACTCATTTGCATTTCATGGCTGTAGCCCCAACTTTTTATAACAAGATGAGTTAAAAATTAAGACAGTCCCTTTGTTGGCAAACGGATACCAAACCAACACCCTTTTGGCTCCCCTACATACAATTCTGTAGTTCAGCAAAGCACTTTTGGTTTTTCAAAACTACCAAATACCTACAAAGTAATCAGTCATCATAAAAACACAGTAGTCTTAAAATAAGCTTCTCCCATTACCTTCAACATCCAAAACAGATCCAGGAAGGACATTCTCTTTGGAGGTTTCTATGATTTTTGAATCAAGAACAGAAGAATCAGCCAAGAGGCTCCTCCCGGTTTCAGCCACCAGCATACTGTTGTCAGCCATGATTATGACTTGTTTCTTTCTTCAACAGCTAGAAGATAGATGTGCTAAACTAAGTTACCATTGCAAAAAGCTCATTATAAGAGTTCTAAGACTAAGGCAGTCAGAAGTAACCTCAGACTTCTGAAAACAAAACATTTAGACTCATTTTTAAAAACCCCACTCGCACCAATAGAGTAGTTCTGAAAGACTATTACGAGTCACAGAATCGGTAGAAAGGACTGACAACACACCTACTGCACAAATGGTTCTCAGCAGGCTGCTTGCCACAGAAATATTTCATTTGCACAGAAAGCTGCAGAGAGGGTACTTCAACTCTGAACAGCAGGGAAGCACTAACTCCAGTGTTAATTTTTAAAAGTTTCATCACAGAACACCAACTAAAAGCACTTGTTTGCTTCAGTGCTAAGCTGTTATAAGCTAGTTTTGCGACCAAGATTAGCATTGCTAAAGAAGAACATTAGCAGCAGAATTAGGGCACAAAAAGCATCTAGCTAAAATTTCATTTTTTGGGTGAACTGGCTAGTTACCCTGGTTACATAGAAGTGACCACCCAGGGAGTAGAATCAGCAGTATTTACTCAAAGAACAATTAGATTTCTCAAAATGCATAAGAGTCCCTACAAAGCAAATACGCACATACATATGTCTACCTGCATGATCCAGTTTATTGTCCTACATTAACTATACTAGAAGTATCCCTTCGTCATCAGATGAAGAGGCCTTCTGCCTTCTCTCAGACAGACTATATCTGCGCTCTGCCTGCCTAAACAAACTTGTCACATACAAAAGGGATACGAATTCTGCCCTTCCAGTATTTTGTACAGGTAGCTACGTGAAACTTGTACCAGAAGATTTATTTTAAGACACCTGACCAACACGTAGCACATTTTATTTTGTGCGTGAAGCAAGAAGTATGCATTTCCTGTGATTCATCACCCACGTACATTTAAATATTTGCACAGTGATATCAGAAGTTAGCTAGAATAACCACTGTATCTGAACTGCTGTAGTATAAAAACCCTCTGTATCACTCTAACTGAAGTCATTCTCCTCATGACTGTAAATGCCCCCTTAAAATAGTAGCCACCCAAATAATATATTAAAGCATTGTCTGAAGGAGAACTCATGAGGTAGTAAAACCCCTGGAAAAGAGCACATACCCTTTTTCAAGTTGGGCAATGCCTGCCCAATTACACAGCAAAGTAAAAATAATTTTTTAAAAAATGGGTGTTTTGGCATAACAGCAATATAGAGAAGAATTTTATCTTCTAGAGTTTAGGAGATCATATGTGAGACTCTTGGACAGGATTCATGTCTTCATAATATATCAGGTAAGTTCCTAATATAGTGATGAGCAATAAATCAACACTACAATTCTATCATAATTCTAGGCGTATTCAGTTATCAAAAGTGCCACCTTAGCTGCAATTTTAACGTCACACAGAGCTGTGCAGGCTCCACAGAATTAAGTTTCCTTAATTTTCCTTAATTAAGTTTCCGGTAAGTCCCAGTCACACAGTTAGTTTATCTCAGAATAGCTTGAGACCTGGCAAGGGGAGAAAGTAACTTTTACCAGAAAGTCTTTAGGGATCACCTGTCCAGAAGGTTATAAAGATACCACCGGGAACTGTTATACAATTACCTCTTCTTTGGAGGCAAGGGTGGAGGGAAGCATAATTTTGGAAGATTCAAACCATACTGTTAATAACAATTACCACACAGGCAGTTATATGTGAAATCGGACCAAAAAAAAAAAACCCTCTAGTTAAGGGTACTGTTAATTTTAAATCCTACAGATTATTTTTTAAAAGTCTGAGACATCGATACCATTCCTGTCATGCTGCTGTTGTTATGCCCGGTAACGTGTATGTGAACAGAGAACTTCAGAGTATATTTGGGAGAAGCCCATACTTCGGGCTGGGCGCTGATTTCCTTTACGGCTTTTCCAAAGTATTTCTTTACAGGGTTCCGTTCCGGCTGTATTTTAAAAAGTATTCCCTGTTTTCACAGGCCCAGAGTAATTAATACCATAATACTAGCCACTAGACGCACTCGCTGAGCGGGAGGAGGCCAAACAGGGCACAGGAGACGCGAGAGCCGCGGTCTCCCCTCAGGTGACAGAGGGCAGAAGGCAGAGCGCCGTCGCTGCAGCATTAGGGCAGCCCCGAGCGCCCTCACGCTTAGCACGGCCCCCCAGGAGCTTGCGCGACGCCTGAAGGTCACAGACCACCCACACGCTACAATACGGTGTTTTTTAAAGCGAGAAGACGACNTCCCTTTTTTGGATGGCCCTGCCCTTTTTGATTGGGTGCCGCACCTGCCGCTCACGGCCGAGCGGTCTCCCATTGGCGGTGGGGCGTTCCCCGAGCTGACGAACGGGCCTTGTGTTGCGGTACCCGAGAGCAGGGTGCTGGCTGGGCGGGCGCTGCTCTGCGCTGATTGGCTGCTGGGGGGGGGGGGGGGGGGTCGAGGT
>VZTL01023791.1:0-33366 GCA_013400535.1 Scopus umbretta | reverse complement strand
CCCCCCCCCCCCCCCAGCATGCTGCCTGCAAAACACAGCGTAACCGTTCAGCCAGGAACACCTGAATCAAATCCATAACCTCTAGCTGAAGGAGACCTATCTTTAGAGAATCGTATGACTGGGACTATATATATGTATGTTGCGATTGGTTCATGTGCACGTTCAGTTTGTTTATGTGGTATGTTGGGCATAGTCAGGTGAATTCTGGTGCCTCTAGCTTGGAGGCTGAAGGGTATCTTATCTCTTTTGGGATATTCTAGAGGTCATAATCCCAAGAGGAGCTGGCAGGACAAAGCCTGACGGATGGCCGCTGGAGCAAACTGGCAGGCAGGGCTGAGGTGCCCACATCCGTCCCCGCTCTCTGGGGAAGTCTCTGTGAGGGAGGAGCAGTGATTTCTTATTTGTTTACATCTCTGACCTTAGAAATAGGAACTTGTATAGTGAGAACAACTTCTAGGGAGTAACAGTGCCTGTAACGTAGCTTACAAACCAAAGGAAGGAACAAGTGAGTTTTACAGAGAAGAATAAAAGAAGTGAGGCGTTAGAGGCGCCCTGAATCGCACAACAGGTGAGCCCTGGGGTATTCATTTCCAGAGAGAAAGAGAAGGTGCTTTCCAAGCGTTCGGAAGTCTTTCCAACACTGAGACACAGCACAAAGTCAGGAATAAATGACGGCCATTAAGAAGGCACTGTGTGAACTGAAGTTAGGATTGTAAAAGTTAAGCTTGAGTATTTACTTTGTTAGACAGCTTTTGGGTGTGTATATAAAACGAAGTGTATGTCCTTGTGTAGAGTTCAGCTTCTCCTTTCCTCCTCCACCGGCTATTGCAAGACCAAATGGTTTAACGTTTCTCTAAATGTGACCGCTGAACTTTCACCCACTTCTGAATGTATTTTTGGCTTGCTCTTTATTACTTTCCTTTGTAGGTTTGATAGCGGACAGAAGTACATTCCTGATTTTAAAATCTCTGAAACGTACTGCAATCCTTTTAACCGAGAGCACGGAACAAACTTGCTGCGCTTCGAACGCAATTGTTTGTCTTCTGCTTAGTTTGACGTAGATTTGTGAAGACTCTCACAATTCAGCGTAACAATTTCTTGTTAGGGATAATGTGTTTGTTTTCTCAGTGCATTAACAACGGCTACCAATAAAACGTAATTGGACTGTCACTGGCGTTCAGTGTCCTGATGATAAGGTTTTGCATTTCCATGCAGAGTCTTGTCCCAGTCAGCTACAAATGTTTTTTACAAGCTTGGGACTGACTCAGTGCCCTGGCTCAGCATGAGACACTTCAGCAAACGTTTAAATACAATCACATGGTTAAAAAAAAAAACGCATAATGCTTATAGGGCTGTTTCTGTAAGTAGGTTTCGAAACATACTACAGAAAGGGGCTGATACTGTTACCCTAATCTTAAATTGGGAGGAACAGAGATGGGAAGAGATGGAGTGCCTTACCTGAGGTCACAAAAATTCCCGTGGCGGAGCTGGATGCTGAGCTTGGGTTTTCAGAGCCTTGTTTCTGCTCCTTCTTTAATGTCCTGTGCTGCCCCAGAATGAAAACAGAGGCACTTGGACTTTCACATCAATTCATTAATAATATTAAAGTGCTTAACTGAGAATGAGAGTAATTTGTCCCTCTCACCTGTCTCAAAATGGGACATGGTAACCTCTTGACAGAATACTGGGACATATTACACCATTGTAGATCAGAAATGAAAAACTATGTACATAACACATATGTATATAGGTACGTCAGAACTCTGCTGAAATTTGGACAACCGTGTAAAACTAATTAGGGGATTGAGCCATAGATCAAACCATGGCTATTGTTTTACTTCATGTCTGTCAAGAAGTGTCTAAAGCAACATTTCACAGTTCTGCTGCTAACAGCAGGATTGATACTGGTGTTTTTTCACTTCTTCCTCTAACCACTCTCCCTTATCGGAGTAAAAAGAGCAGCATATGTTTATTTAATAAGCCCTTTGAAATAAGTTATTTCTGAACAGCACTGTCAAGATACTTGCCATTCTGGTGCATGGCAAGCAAGAAGGGATTTTTTTGGAACGGGGACAGCTGTTAGCAGAGGTTTGGAAGGACAAATGGGTCGGCACAGAGGCCATCAGACAGGCACATATGGAAGAAGGTAGGCAGCAGCACAGGGGAGAAAAGTATCCTCACATGTGTCCTCATCAGCCGAGTGATTACTTCATGCTTCTCTGCCACTCCCTTGCTTTCAGAACAAAATCTGGGACATGAGACATCGAGATTCAGGACTAGAGAAAATGGTAATTAGTTCTTTCTGACATTTTAATACCTATCTAATTTAATACCTATATTTCAGAGTATATGACTTCTGGACAGATGTAAATCATAGTTATGGCCAACCAGGTCAGTTGTTGATGGTTTTGCATGCTAGAACACAGCCTCGGAACTGGTTTACAGAAAACCAAGTTGTTCATTGTAGCAGGTAGGTCTCACAGCGGCAGCACCTGAGCAGAAACTGAAGCACACTGGAAGTCCTGGTTGCAGTAACAGATGACTTTTGCCTCTACCTAGTACAAAAGCAGATCATCATGGATGAATAGGTATATGCACAAAACCTTGCATTAAAATGTAACGTAGCTGCTTCTGCGTCTAATTAGTAAACTGTAAAACAGTCGTCTTGGCTTCTTTTCAGTTCCAAAGGGAATTCATAAAACTAAGAGCACTTGTCTTTGAGGACTGTCTTCATATAACAGCATTAAAAATACATATTTTTCAGTAGGCAATAATGCACCTGCATTAAGAAATTATTCTGTAAAAGAAAAGAAAACAGCCATTCACCTTTAAACAGGATGAACTGCCTGAAATGCACACAAAATATGTTCTGCATACAGCTAAATGGGGAAATGATCCTGTTTATTTTTCACTAATCTCTGTTACTGACTACGGATACCATAGTCGGCATTTTGGACTCTAATGTTGTAGAAATGTGTTTTGCAAAGTGATGCCAGAATTGAGGAGTGTGTCTGCATCTTTTAAGGTAAGAAGTTCAGTCTTTAGTCAGTTCAGCCGCCCGGTTCCAGTATCGTCTGAGTCACGAGTGAGATTTGGCTCGGTCCCGAGTCGCGTTGCATGAAAAAAGAGCCTTAGCTGTTTGCTTAATTCCTGATCCCACCAAGGCCTGAAAGGTCAGTGCCAGGACCTTGGGTCTGACCAGCTGCGAAGGCGGTAGAGGCAGCAGCTGATGCGTTCAGCTTGGCTTTTTGGAGGCGTGCTGCCGTTGTGTGCTGTCGGAACGCAGCCTGCTGCAGTCGTTTCATGGCTAAAGGTCGGAGATGTGAAGCCGGACAGTGTCAGCTATGGAAGTCATATGAGGACAAAGAATCCCAACATGCTGAGTACTGTTGGAGGTTAATAGACATTAACAACTGAAAAGCTTTTTTGGATTATTATTTTTTTTAATAATACAGAACACATGCCTACTATAGAGTACAAGTCCATGAGGGAGGTAAGCATCGTAGCAGTGACCGTTTGAGATTCTTCATGAAATGACCAGCTGAGGAGCCAACAGAAGAATCCTGATGGTTTAGGGACAGGTATTGGTTAAATGTGAAGTAATGGTGCCTCTCTAGAACAGTTCTTTGTTCATTCTGTCTGCTTTTTATCACAACCCTGACTCCCTTCTTCACTTCATGAAAATTTTCCCCTACATCAATGAAATCATTCAATATCTGGTATCCCTCACCAAAGAATTTACCAGGAGGAAGGTGGCAATCTTGAAGAGTTTAGTCTCTAGGGGGTTCCTGGGTTGTCCCTACCTGAAAACCCCTGTTACGGGGTTGTCCTGGTAAAAGAGAAGGAGATTGTGGCTGTAGTGGTTTCTTTGCCTGACTTGCTGGAGAGCTGGGGAGCATTACAGTGTGAGTGTAAATCACGCTGCTGCCAAGGCAGCCGTGGGTCACAGGGAGCAAATGGCCCCAAAATGAAAAGCTGCAGTCGGAAATGAGCACCAGATTGTCAGTAGGACTCCCTGTAATATGTCCACAGTGGTTATTTGCTGCATTGGCTCAAACGCCAGCAAAACACTCACGTTTGCCTCATTAGGCTGTCTAGCCCTCCTCTCCTGGGGTCTTCCTGCTCATCCAGCTCTGCCTGGCTTCCCGGCAGCTGAGCGCTCCCGCCGCGCGTCAGCCCACCGCTCGGTCCAGCCCATAGTGCCGTGAAGTTCGCCAGCCACGCTTCCCCTGAGTTACCTGTTCAGAAAACAAACGTGTTTACTCGGACGGGTGCATAAAACCAGTCGTTACACGGGAAAACTTGGGGCCGTGACCCAGCCTGGGGGATGTGACGTGCCTGCGGCTGGCACAGCAGTTCTGGGCTAATTACCCACGGGGCTTTCATCTTTATACTATCTCCTCTTTCCTATGAGTTTGTCTTTACTTTTTTCTGTAGTCTCGTAATTCCCCCCTTGTCCTTTTGCTTTCTTTTCCTTTTCACTAGCTTTTATTATAACACCACTGTCTTCTCTCCCTCTTCACCAGAGAATGCCTGAGGCTTCACGTTCATTAGAGCCAACACAAGAAAGGTGCCAGGGAAGCACAGCCAACAGGGTGGGCAGGTCTGCCCTTTGGGTGGCAACGTAATCCTAGAAGAGAGCTAGCCAACCATTAAGCGTGTGTTCTTCTGCCAGTGTTATATTAGAGTGACAAGATATTCTAGATCTATTTTAAATATTTATTTATTGGGGGGGGGGATATAAGAATTTTATTTGTAAGAACTTTGGACAAGACCAGCTCTTTGCCAGCAAAAAGTGCAATCCTGATGCCTTATAAATGACAACCCAGTAGGCTGATTAGATAGATATACTTACAAAGAATCTGATAAGTGCTTGGCAAAAAAACTGCCTATGCCTAACAAAAAAAATCAGACTGTTGCTTTTGTGCCCTGATGTACAAAGCACCTCTTCCAGGTTTTTGGATTCTTTGAAAGAGTGATCTATTACAGGGAAGGAAAAAAAAAAAAAAAGACATGAAAGCATGTAATAACCTACAGACGGCCACGGTGCTCTGTGGTTTAAAGAACAGGGCAAAACACTTCCCGGTAAACACCACTAACTAGCCTTGAAAATAAAACATTTCTGATTCCAGGGAACATGTGGCAATCTCGTGTACATGAACATGAATGTGAACTAAAGTGGGAGAAAACTAAAATGGGACGTCTACTGCAGCACAGTCGGGCTAAAAAAAAATGTACAAAACCATTGTTTTCCCTGGCAGTATTTCTAAAATTGATTCCCAGTGGTTACCTTCCCCGGGAGCCTCCATGGGGCACATGGAGGATCAGATCTTTAGCTGGCTACATCAGTGGCAGCCCAACAAATTGTCTGCCAAATTATGAATAGATGTGTTGCTCTTCAGGTTTCAAACTCGAACTGGGGTTTCCTGTGGGATTTTTTAAGCAATGGTGGGAGAAAAGCATGATCTGAGATTCAGGGATACAAGCAGCCTCATGAGTTCAGCATTTCTTTGTGCCGGGTGGGTACTTCGTGTTTCTTCTCCCAGAGAAAAGCCTTGCAATATAAAGAAATTACATTCCATCTAAAAAGCAGCAAACATTTTAAAATTTGGATTCCCACCAAACTATCTCAGCAGGACGATGTTACCACAAGCTAAAGCAAGAAAAGAATAATTTTTGTAAATTCTTGCTTTTGGAAGTGGATTCCTCTCCCTGCTTGTATAGCAGCCCATTGTACTCGGCATAGTCTTTTTTGGGAAAGGTGTAAAAAATTGTCTTTTTCTACAGCAATCTGCAGTGGAAGTGGGGCTCAGTTAAAGCTGTGGTTTGGATCCTGTAATTTACTCTCGAAAATGAACTTTTTCCTTCATCTAATAATAGAAGAGTAGAAAGGAAGGCTTCTTTCTCCTCAAGAGATTACCTAGTTCAGCACCTTCCACGAGGAAGACCGGATTTGCCTGCAAATTTCCTGGTGGATATTTTTTCTGAACTATTCACAAATATCAAGAAAGCACTTTTCTATACAGCAGCTGAGTGAAAGCCAGTTTTTTTTTTTGTTTGTTTGTTTTTGTTTTTTTTAACATTCAAACTAATGATGACAGATTACAAAGGCACTTGTAAGGAGCTAGGGCTATAGACCTAAGGAGACGGATCTTCTTTGGCATGGCTGCTGCTGAGTGCTTCAAAATCTGCTTTTCCTCTGGAGGTGTGTTGCCTCTGTTAGCCCTTCCTTCGCCGTGAGCAGGCACTCCTGGCAGAGAAACTGAAACTTGGCCTGAAAGTGGCTGCGAAAACAGTCCTGTGGAGGTATAGTAAAGAAACCCAAGTCAAGACAACAAATGAGCTGACCTTGTGAACAACAGAAACCAGAAAGAGACCGTGAAATTCTTTATTTGCAAAATCACGTCTGTCACGAGGAACCAGACTTGGCTCCCGCTTTGCTTTTGTACAGGTTAAACTATGGCAACTATCCGTTCTTCACAAGGTGAATGCAGTCAGGCCGGTACCCGGGTGACCCCGCTCCCTCGGGCGTCAGCATCCTTCATTCACGCCAGCCGGTTTGCGCTGTGCTGGTGGTACTAGCAGAACTAAAACAGTTGGGTGTAGACAAGCTGCCTGGCTCCTAGCGGTATACTTTTAAGTATCTGTTACCTGTATGTAAAATCAAAGGTCACAGCTGACAGCTTTCTTTATGGTAGTAGTCCTGAAGATATACATTAGGCATATCTATTAATTTTACCTCCCAACTTCATTGCCTTGACTGAGAAAGTTGCACAGAAGGCTTAGCTGATTCTCCAATTTCTAGCCTTCATCGCTAAGACGGAGATTAACTTTCCAAAAGGGGAAAGATCCCCACTACTTTTTACTGGCCATCAGTCTCAACTTCGTAGTCCCTGCAGTCCTTTGGCTCACCCCTTGCCACCCCTTTTGCACCAGCTAGGGAATGGCAACAAGTACGAACTGCAAATAGCAGGCAGGTCATACGCGGGGAGCAGCTCGTGACCATTTGGGCTGGAGGAGTGCCTTGGATCCCAGTACCGTTTGCTGAGAGAAACAGGTTTTTAATCTATTGAGAGCAAAGTTTAAAAAATAAACATGAAAATGAAAATCCTGAATAGCCAAAAGGGGGGGATTGGGGGGTGGAATCTCTCCTTCTACCGTAAGGGGACAGAAAGATCAGATCGTTCTTCATTTTTGTAGTGTTTTACACACCCCCACAAAAAAGTAATGCACTTTAGTCTCTGGGGTTGGAAAAAAAAAACCAACCAACAACCATTAACCTGCTGTGGTTCTTGGATAGTGTTTCAGATCCTTCCCAATTCAGCAGGTAAATACAGGACAGGCCAATAAACAAGTATTACATTCCTTTGAGGCCATTCCTGTTTTCAAATTTCTTGCAGTCCTTGAGAACTGTCTTAATTTGGAAGTGGAAAGACTTAGGCTTTGCAGGGTGAGCAAGAGAAATACTTTGCATTTTGGATACCTTACCACCACAGAAATTTTGCCTGTGTCTTATTGCCCTCTGCTGGCACTGGCCTGAGGAGCCTCACAAGTCTTGATAGTGGAGCGTGCTGGGGAGCTTTGTCTCTTTCTTGGAGGTGTCTTTCAAAGGCAGGGAGCTGAGTGCTCATTCACAGTTGTCTTGATGCACGTAGTGCTCGTGGTTTGATTTATTTTGACAAGAGAGAATCTTTTATGGACAGGGTTTTGTTTTAATACAGCTTTAAAAGCATTAGAGGTCTTTGGTAATCATTCATTTTTCCAGTGAATATTCTAAGAATCCATAATCGCTTACGTATAGGACCTGCCCTTTGAAGACGGTTGCATTAAACATCAGTGCAGTATCATATGATATGCTCTGAAGTAACAGAAATCTCCTTTTTTCTTTTTCCTAGTGTCACCTCATTCACTATCTGAGACTCAGCCATCACTTGATAGTTTTGAATTATTTGATTTGTACCTTTGACAAGCTGAAGTCTGTCTCCTCTGAAGACATTAACATCACAGACGCTGTTTTTGACGGTGTGGAAGTCAGAGTGTTTGAACCTCCTGGGAAGCGAGATGAAAGGCTCAAGCGCAGTGTTATTTACATCCACGGAGGGGGCTGGGCCTTGGCAAGTGCAAGTATGTGTCTGCCAGTCATTAAATAAGATTCTGGTCTGGTTTCCTCCTAGCAGGAGAAGCCCAAAGCTGTTGGGTGACAATTGTGCTAAGGCGTACCTGAATTCAGTAGTAACTGTCTCCACTCTGGCAGATCAGCCCTAAGGAGGGAGGGGGAAGAATATTGTGAACACACAGCAAAACTGCGTCTCTTACCTGCACATGAGCTGTAAAAGGACCAAAAGGTTAATTTTGTTACATCCTGAGAGGACAAAATAGCTTATTGTCTAAATTCCTGGGATGCCTGGGTGGGCTGTTTGGGCCAGTCCCCCTTTTTCTGTGGTCATGTGCAAATGTCGACCCGCGGTGACCAGGATCCAGCGTAAGGGTTTTGCCCCATTTTCACACAATAATTAGCAGAAGAGTGGGCTGAACAACACTGCAAGTAACAGCGTTGCTAATGTTTGGCTCTTAAATAACTTGTACGTGGGAATACGTGCTGCTGATGGTGGACAGCCTGATGAAGGAAACATGTAGGGGTCGGTTCCCGTCCCGTGGTTTCACCCCCTCTCTTAGGGGACCACTGCCGCCGCTAGCAGAAACTACCTGAGAAATGAATGCTATTTGCTCCAATTAACTTGGAAGCCACAAACGTGATCAGAAGAAGTAAGGTCTAGCTATAGGCAACGATAAGTTAACCGCTGATCCTTCCACATTGTACAGGAGGAGAAAAGCCTTGGGAGGAGAAAGGGCATGCGGTTCTCATGGCTGCCCCGTGATCCAGATCCGATAGGAGTCTTCCCCCATTTCATTCCCCATTGCTCCTGAGACTCATGCATTCTGTGGCCTCATCTATAGAAAAAGAACATTGATGGGGTTTTCCGAAATGTTCCAAAACAAAGACTGCATTGATTGCTTTTGGACTATGCATGTGTAAGTCACTTGGACCATGATTTGAGGGAGATCTAGGTTCCTAAATAACTTCAAAATCTGCCCTTCACATGCCTCTGGAAATCCCAGTCTCTGTGTCCTATAGTCCTATAGCAGTTAAAAATTTTGCTCCTCTTTCTACAGAGGAATTGTGCTTTGAGGTGGGTTTTCTTGGGCCTGCCTAAGGGATATTTGTTAGCATCCTGCCCACCTCATTTGTTCTGTAACAGTCTGCATATGACTCCTGTTGTGCAAAGGTTTATATTAAATTAATGCGCTTTGTTCGGATGGCTATAACTCAGCTATTTCAGATGCTATCCTCGAGTCCAAGATGCAGAAGTTAATGGCACAAATGTTACAGCTAAACATTAAATTCTAAGACTAGATACTTTAGAAAATGCTTAGTGTCATAGTATATTTTATAGTACCGGGAACCAACGATTAAGTAACTGGAAAGGAATAAAATTAAAGAAAATCAGTCCACTGATAAAAAGGATAGCTGTGATTAATCCTCCCTCAAATGAGTAGTTCAGTTGACGTTAATAGGGCAACTCATTTGAATCAAAGCAATGCGTGCTATAATAAAATGAACAACAAGCAGTGACTCATACAGCGATAACTGTCTCTGGATGCTAATGCCCCCAAGCCACTGGGTACCTTAAATTTTCCCCAACTGAGAGAACTGCAATAGGTGAATGAAATGACAAGCCCCCAGTCACCAAGAAACAGATGAGAAAGAAAGCATTAGACTGCAGGACTACTCAAGGTGTGAATTAGGTTCCTTCTGCTACAATATGTATTTGGCACTTTATGCATTGCAAGCTGATCTCATTTACTTTGCTTATATTTTTATCACGTCTTTATATTTTCGGAGAAGGCTTACGTACGGCTTTGCGACTGTTGACATAAATGGACTCGTATGTCCCTAACGCTATGTCCTTTCGTTCCAGGAACGAGCCTTTATAACAATCTCTGCAGAATCATGGCTGAATCTCTCAACGCTGTTGTTGTCTCAGTTGAGTGAGTAATCTGAAACTAATCGAGTAATTTTAAGGCATTAGAAATGCGTAACGTAGTTCTTCTAGCTTTTCCTTTGTTACTGGCTTGTGTATAAGGCTTTAACTTGGACAATAATGCTCTTTACCGGTCTGATAGTTTTACCCGTTTAAAATGACAACAAATTGGAACGGTATCAAAAATTCACTTGGGTTTCTAATTATTTTAGAGGTCATTTTAGAAGGCAGAAATGTGGGAACAGAGAATAGCACTTAATTCAGTTGGACAAATACTAAAATGCAAATTTTAATGCATCTTGCAGTTGTATCCACCTGCAAGGAGTGCAGCTAAAACCTGAGATCACTCAAATGCCCGGTTATGATTCTGTAAATACTTGTGAACTTTTAAAACAATCAAACAAGGAAACCAAACACATTTGGACATGATGTATACCTGAAGGAAGGCTGAACCACATCTCTGTGCCTCCTCATATACCAAGAGGGACTTTTCCCATCCTCAGTGGCCACTCCCACTGCTGCAAGGTATATTTTCTTAAAAATAGGTATTTTTAAAATTCCATATATATAATATTAAAAAATATATATTGACCCCCCCCAAGTCTGTCTGTAAACGACAGTTTCTAAGTCATATCAAGCAAGGGTCTGCAACATAAAAATCATCAAATCATTTTAGCCTTGCTCGTTAGCCAGAATACACGGTGGAGCCTGGCAGTTTCCCGCTGCTCTCTCAATCTCCCACTGTTCCAGTCATCTCATTTAAGCCTTGTATTCCACTCAAGAGCAGAGGACTGCCAGGGTGCCAGACAACAGAGAAGCAGGGCTGCTTTTGTAACTCGCTGAACAATTCCAAGGTAAACAAGCCTCTCGCCTAGCTAACTACATTACCTAGATGACTCCAACTTGATGGGTACTTTTCGCATCCTTACTGTCAACTTCAATATTTTCTTTTGCAAACCCAATCACTTGATAGAACTACTCAAGTTTCCCACCTATAGTTGATTACATACCAAGCTCTGCGATCTAATTGCAACTTAATTACTGGAGTTGATGTTACTCATTCAATACTTATAGCATACTTTAAAGGGTCGCCTTTTTTTTTTTTTACTTCTTTGACGTTTATTAGTAGAAACAATGAAAAGTAAAAAAGCAGCTGTTGGTTATTCCAGATGAGCAGCGATCACAGTATTGAAAAGTTCCTTATTATTCCTTTTCTGATTTATGGTGGTATAATTCTGCCTGTTTCTCTGAGTTATTGTTTACCTCTTCTCTTTAGCCATTATATCTTTCAGTAAAGGCGTTTGTACTCAATTAGTGAAGACTAATTAGATTTCTCATTGGTTTAATTGCACATCTCGCTTTCACGATATACGCACCGTCTGTCATCCAGTTTTGCGAGTTGTTCCCAAAGGACTCTCTCATATTCCTTTGTAGCTGATGCAATATATAGATTGCCTTCTGAAAGCAGGTCAGATTTGGAGTTTGAAACACTTATTTCCGTAACCTAAGTTTAAAATTTATTCTGCATATGAAACTTTTTTTAGCTTAGCTTCTGAGGAAAATGTTTTGAATCAGAAAACTGGATTTTGTTTTGCTTGTTTTGCTTGGCTCTACTGAGAATATGTAAAATCTGTTGATTGAAAAGCTGCAAACAGAAGACATGCTTTGTACCATAAGGCCTAGTAACAACTCTTAGATTACAAATTATTCAGTAAACATGAACAGACTTCTCCTGCGCTGTTATTTAGAAACTGAGAAAATCTCATGAACGGGACGCAGCTGCTGACTGTTTCTGGGCAGACTGTTTGCTCTCTGTGCCTCAGTCTTCTCACCTGCGCAATGGGTATATTCCTGTTCAGCTCCTCAATAAAGGAGAGGACTTACTGAATCTGTTGCATTGGAGCAAATTGGTATTCACTTCTTGGCTATTGTTCGTTTCATGGCACAGAGGTATAGCAAGGTTCATTCTCTCCTGAGCATAGGTAAAAATTCGGGAAACAGAACTGCTTAGATGTTTGGCTCAGTGGAATCTGTTGGGCATATATGCCTTCATCTCCCTTGTACTAGTTAAGGTGGGGATCTGGATCAAAACCAGCCTGATTGTAATGACTCCCTTGCCAAGGGTGGTTTAAATATTCATTCATTTTTATAATGTAAGATGAAATCCTCTATTGGGAAATCCTAGGAAAGTGCTGCACAATTTTTTACTGTCTTGGTATTATTCATATCTAGTGCGTTCATATTGATCTTTCATAATTAGAGCATTAATTACACAATTAAGTCTTACATAAGTATTACACACCTCATATTTTTCCCGCAATATTTATCCTAATGAAGTCGTTATTTGCCATTAAGGAATACCTGATATCACTTATTAGTCCTGAAAGAGCAGTACATTGATGGTAATAATTGTCTCTCATCTCTTTTCTTTGTAGATACAGGCTGGTACCAGAGGTGTGCTTCCCCGAACAATTCCATGATGCTCTTCGTGCTACTAAGCATTTTTTGCAGCCTGATGTCTTAGCTGAGTATTCAGTTGACCCAAGTCGAATTGCAATTTCTGGCGACAGCGCAGGAGGAAATTTGGCAGCTGCTGTGTGTCAGCAGGTAACATCCAGTGTCTGCTGTGTATTACACAAGGACAATCCCTAATTCAGCGATGCATATAGGTTGACACATTCTTTGTGCGGTGTCATCGCAAGGTGATGTGCCAACCCTAAAGACAGAATGGTGGAAAGCCAGCATCTAGTCACTTTACAGAAGAAAAATGAGTCGATCGTAGTATGAATCACGTAGCTTGCTATGTCTTACTACAGTTACAAGTTGTTATGGGCCAGATTTTAAGAGCAAGTATCTAAATGATTTTGTTTTACCCATTTTGCTGATAATTTCTTTATTTTTCTAAGTAGGTAACTAGGTATATGCGTAATTTGTCAATTTAGCTTCCTATTTCTAGATGCTTGTCTCTGAAAACACGTTTTTATTTCTTTCAAATACAAATGAAGGACAAAATATACAATAAATGAAGCTTAATTCTTCTGTTAAATTGTCTTCCTGTAGCATTTCGCAATTTTAAGGAAATTTCTTTTGTGTATCTGCAGTTTAAATGTAATCTGAATTTAATCTAGTAAAGATTTTAAAGGCAGCCTGGGGCAAGTAATAATATTTTCATGGTTGAGTGAGATATTATTATTAGCTTTTTCATATTGCCATAACCATTGGTGATGAGAAAGCAGATACCATGTCCAGGCAACTAATTATCATGACAACCTTGCAATATTGAATTAGGGTGAAAAAATTAATAAGGGACAATTACACTAGAAGTTTCAAAATCAAGGACTGATAAACATGATAGTCCTATGTTTGGGAAGCAGCATTCCTAATTAGTTTCCCTGATGCATAATTCTTTTTAAATCAGTGATGTAGGACTGTTTCAGGGCGAAGTTAAATACACGAAGTTCTTCAGCCTGAAAAAGACAAACAGGATGAGATGTAATAGACAACTGTGTAGCTTGTGTAGAAGATGAAGCAAAACAAGTGTTTGCTGATTCTTCCAGAAAAAGATTAGGGGGCACCAAATGTATAATTGGTAGGCTCAAATCAAATGCAGATGGCAGGTTCAAGTCAAACACAGAGAGGTGCTTCTGTACATGGCGAGCCTTTGCTAGAGAAAACTGTAGATGCCAACAGTTTGCATATGCTCAAAAATCCAGTGAGATTCATGGAAGAAAAACCCATGAAAAACTGTTAAAAGCAAGAATAGCTCCTTTGATTCAGTAAGTCCTTCAGCTGCAAATTGTTAAACTGGGAACTGCATTAGCTGAATGACACTTTACAAATTTTTTTTTTTTTTCTTATGCCTTTCAACTTCTGTCACTGATTTCTGTTGGAGACAGGATACTGGGTCTGCCCGAATGGCCATCCTTACAAGAGAAGAAAAAGATCAGGCTGCTAGTATTTCAGACAAAAGAGCAACATTACCTGCATAAGAACAGAATTTGGCCAAAAATTGTCAAGTGAATGGTGGCTTGTATGGATTTAATGTTGATATTCTAATGTTTATTTTCTTTATAATCCCAATTCTATCCTATATTCTTCCCACAGCTTAGCAAAGATGAGCATTTGACCGTCAGACCAAAACTGCAGGCCTTAATTTACCCAGTCCTTCAGGCATTTGACTTCAATACACCTTCTTATCAGCAGAACATGAATATGCCTGTTCTTCCTCGTCATGTCATGATCAACTATTGGATAGATTATTTCAATGGTAATTACGACTTGGCTCACTCACTGATCATTAACAACCACACTGCTCTTGACGTTGGCCAAGCTCTTTCTTTCAGAGGACATCTGAACTGGACATCTCTACTGCCTTCATCGTTCAAAAAGAACTACAAGCCTGTCATACAAACCACAGGCAAGGCTGAAATCGTCCAGGAGATACCAGCACTGCTTGATGTACGAGCAGTCCCGCTCCTTGCAGAAAATGAAACTCTGCAGCTGCAGCCAAAGACTTACATCCTGACCTGTGAGAATGACGTCCTGCGAGATGACGGGGTGATGTACGCCAGGCGCTTGGAGAATGCCGGCGTGGAAGTCACTCTCGATCACTTCGATGACTGCTTTCATGGCTGTATGATATTCACCATTTGGCCGACTGATTTCTCTGCAGGTGTTCAGACCAGGAACAGCTATATCAAATGGCTGGATGAAAACCTCTGAAGAGAGAGTCTCTGTAGAAGACACAGGGTGCGCAACTCTGGTGTCTGCTTTTGCTAAAGAGCAAACAGTGAAAAAGTGCACTTTTCCAAATTCAGACTTCATCTGTTCAGCTGCTGGGGTTTGCAGACCACTAGCGACAGCATTCACTAGCTCGACTGGCATTGCCCAGCGAAGTATTTTGAGAAATACTTTTTCAAACTTTGATTTTTTTTTTCCCCCCCCCTTTTTTCAGATGACAATTGCCAAACAGAAATAAACATTGAGCAGGGAGATCAGCATTCCTGTAGCATTCTTAACTGGCTGCAACTTTCAAGCATTGACTCTTAATTAGGTACAAAGGCCACAATTTTCAAATTATGTGAAGTAAAGCCAAACAGCTACATCTGCATCTGAGTATGTAAAAATGGGAGCTAGTTTTCAACAGTGGTGAGACCTTGATGTCAAAGAAAGTGTGAGCACTCTCACCTTTGACAACAGAGCCATGCATTTGAATGACAAGCATGGATTTAGGTGTTGACTTTTAGGCACATAGACAAATGGCTCATTTAAATTTAAAAAAACAAACAAACAAAAACCAAAACAAAACCAAAAACCCACCAAGCTCTTCTAGGCAGTTAAGATGATGCTAGACAAGTCTCCTAGCCAAACATGTAATTCAGCTTTAGCATTTGGTCTTTCTTGCCTTTTAGTTATTTATATCTTATAAAAGCACAGGACTAAATATATGTTGGACAAAGAGTATTACAGCATACATACAAAGATAGAGCAGGAGATACAAATGTGTAGCAGCAGAATCCAGGTTGTTCATGTGAGTGAGCTTCAAAGCTGACTACTTGCTTGGCTAAGGAATCTGACTTCATCTGTGTTTAAAGCCTCAGCTTCGTAACCTCCTTACAGAAAATACCGAGCGTACTAAAAAAAAAATCTACTGTGTGGTTTGCACTAATGTTTGTAATAATAGTAATTTTTGTTCATTGACTTTGCTTTTGTGCTTGTAGCGTTTATTATATTTCATGCTTCCTGGAAGGAGGGAAGCAGGTAAATAGAAGTAGGCTCTCCTCTATATGGAAGATTTAAATCTGAGCTTTGCAGCTAAACTTTGTCTGTTTTGTAGAATGACCCAAAATGCTAGGTAAGATGATCTCACTGTTGTGCAGCAAATCTCTACAGTTTGAGCCAGCCTGTAAAATTCAGACAGGCAGGACCGGGAAGTGAAACCACTTGTGACAGCGCACATTGTCCAGGATGCTTACTGCTTGCAGAAGCGAAGGTTGGGTCAAAAGCCCAGTGTTTCTAGGCAAAGAGGAGGGAATGGCTGCCCTGTGACTAAAGTAGTGGATTAAATTCATCCTCAGCTTTACCACAGGCTTCCTGTAGGACCCCAGGAGAATAACTTAATCTCCTTATGCCTCGCTTTCTTCTCCTGCAAGAGAGGGAGCAGTCATTTCCTACCTCACGAAGGAGCTGTGAAGCTGAATCCATAGGCACTGGTGAAGCACATGGATGTGACGGTGACTGGCAGGCACGGAGCAGCTCCCGTAGCTTTTGACTATCCATCCTTCTCTACTAGCCGGCTCGGAGCAGCCTGCGCTGTGATGGGTCCTGCTGCTAGACTGCAGGTCCTCCTGGGCAGTTGGTTCATCTCTGTCCTGGCTCCTGTGACGGTACCGTAAGGTGAGGCTTCTGGGCTGTTGGGAGATCATGACAAAAGCAATTTCATTAGAGCATTTCTTATGGCAGGATTCTGAAAAGTTCTTTAAAACAAAAACAAAACAAAAAAGGCACTGGTAAATCAAACTGCCTTCTGTCATTTCAAATATATACAGACCAGTCCACTTTCACTGGTATTTAAATTAAAGAAGAGAATAACTTTGCTGAATCATTGCTTCCTAGAAACATCAGGTTGTTAATGTGGTTGTATGTATTAAGAACAGCTATTAATGAGACAAGGCCTTGATGTAGGCTCAGTCATGCAGGCTGAAACTCATTTCTGGGCATAGGTTCACACGGAGGTCACAAGCCAAAGCTTTTTCAGCGGTGGCTGGATTCTTCTTCCATTTAGATCGTTACAAAGACTCGGTGGAATTAGAATAGCCAGATGACAATCTGAATCAGAATAAGTTTTGGTCAAGATATCCAATTAACACTGCAGAAGAATTCAAACTTTTTTTTTTCCTGGATTTAAACCCTCTTTCCTCCATAAACACACCTTCAGTAGATATAATTTACACTTAAAACAGACAGCAACCAAAGTTATGTCCATTCTAAAGACAAATTACTAACCTTGAAGAAGGGTCTGCTCCAATGTCCTTTCTGCTGTATGGAGACAGCTCCGTTTCCTTTACTGTAGACCATGACTTACAGAGTCAGAAAATATTTCACTGAGTTGTAACAACAGGCTTCTTCCTGGCTTTCCCACTTAGAGTAAACCCATGTCAGAAAAGATGTCATTTATATCCACCTGCCGTCATTAAAAGGTAGTAGTAACTGTAGTACTGGGAAAAAAGTGGTTGATATTCCTATAAATTCTATAATAATTAAGTTTGTCTGAGAGCTGTCTGCAAAGCTTTAGATCGGCATTTGTTCCTAGCGAAGTTATAAATATCTAGTATGAAGCTATAATATAATTACTGCTTTTTTTTTTTTTTAACTGAAATGAAATGGAGAGCTGGAATATATATTCATAGAGTCGGTTGTAAATTTCCTTCATGCACTGAAGCACATTAAAGTCTTGGCACAAGAAATGATAGTAAGTATGTAACTGGACTGAATGTGTTTACTAAGTCTTCACCAGCTTGACGCAACATCCAAGACTGCAGCACAGCTTGGATGAGATGTTACAGTATTGACTAGTTCTGCCAAAATCTTGACTACTTTTATCATGCAGCTATATGGCTTAAGTATGGGATAGCTGCAAAGATAGGTGATGGATCCTCTAACGTATAAAAAGAGGTCTGTGGTCCAACTATAAAAAGACCTTTTAGTGTATCGCTGCACAAGACACTTGATTAAAATTCAATGTAAAGCTTGAAGTAAGTGTTAGTCCAAACTCAGCTTTCTTCCTCCTTTGCTTTGTTCTCCTTTGCACGCAGTCCCCGTGCCCGAAGTTGGAAGTTTAGGGTTGTTTCCAGCTGAGCTGCTGCAACTCCTAGAAACTGAGCTCTAACTCAGCTGAGAGCTCAACCAGGGCCGGCAGGCATGGTTACAGAAAGCTGATACCTGATAGCAAGAGATTAAGATTAATGCGTGTTACAACACCTCACTTTGGTCGTGTGTTTAGTCCTACATCTCCTGAATGTTTCCTCTCCTGAATGTTTCCTCGGGCGTACCCAGCACCTTCATTCCTTGGTTGACAAAGCAGTCTAGGGCACTTTGCATATTGCAAGATCTGATCAAGTATTTGTAACAGTATTTCACTTGTGTGTAGTAAAACATTAGTCTTCTAAAAGAAGAACGTCAATAAATTTGTCTACTTACCTTTTCATTAAATCGACAAGTATGGCTAACTACTTTTTGAAGACTGCTTTTTTTCCCTCCCCCCTCCCCGCTCCTACAATTAGACTGTATTTATCCATTGCAAGAATATCTTTGTTCTTGATGGCCAGCAAAGCATTCAAATGTAAGCTTTAAAAAAAAAAATGCTCACATAACAGAACCTATAGTTATTTGTATCCTACTTTCATAGACCTGGGAACTATATTAGCAGGTCCCCGGTATTTTGGCCAATATTTGCAGGAATAAATAGAGGTTTTGGCTCTCTGGTTTAGGACCTCTTAAAGGATGGGTGTTCGGCATTTCTGAAAACCCAGACCCATTTAAAGATATTTCATGGTGCATAAAAAGCACTGATAACTTGAATTTCCTAACCTTTATCTAAGTAATTCCAAAATTGCATCCCTAGCTAAAGCAGAAAGGCTGTTGTGGGTTTAAGTCCTACAAACTAAAAAGAAATGCTTTATCTTTGAAACATTGTTTTGTAGTGTTTGGGCCTCTATATTTTTTCATTAGGTGCATCATGGGTACATTTTTAAATTTCTTACTAAACTTTATTAAAAGCTTTTTCAAATAAACAGAAGTAGGTTAACCTGTCTTAAACCTTTTAAGCTGCTACGATCTGTAAGAATGATGTTAAAAAAACCAAAACCAGCTGGTTTAATGTTGTCTTATTTATGATGTTCAAAACCCCAAAGTACAACTTACTTGATGTGAATGCATTCAATATCTTCTGCATGACCATTTTTCGCTTCTTTCCCAGTGCAGCGGAAAGATCTTGTAAGATCTAATTAGCAACTGTGATTGAAATATGCTATCAAACTGAAGAACAAATAAATAAAGTGAAATATACCTGTGATGGTTTGGGGTTTTTTTCCCCCGAGGACCACTGATTTTTTTTTTTCCCCTGGATGTACAACATTTCCAGTTTGAGTTTTCACTTAGCAGAGGTCAGTGAAGCAAAATGGTACACCTCAGAGTTCCTGAAGAAATGCTGAACCAAAGCTAAGGTGGTTCTTTTCAAGGCAGGAAACCTTGCCTATGTGACCATGCTCTGCGAGGCTGACGTCCTCTTACTCCATTTCTGCCACATGATTAATGGTGACCACCTTTGCTGGTGTTGAATATGGACGATACCCGTGCCACTGCTGTTCCTCTTTCAAGATACAGTGGAGCTCCTGTTCTCCATTCTGAGCTATAAACACCTTTTCATACATTTATAGATTATTTATATGTTTGAAATCTGTTTTAGCCAGTGCAAGTCCTAGCTCTGTTTTTATTCCTATTTGCCTTCCTTTCACATTCTTTCTTTCTGAACTGTTACCCATTTTCGTCCCCTGCTCTCTCGTTAATTAATGGTCATACCAGCATTACTTCTGACATACCCTAACGTGGGGGTTTGCCATTTTGTCCAGCAGGGGCCTGTGACTTTCACAGAATATAAAGCTTTCCTCCTGCTGAAAAAAGTGCTGGGGAAAAAAAGCTTCAAAGTACTTACAAGCCCATTTTTAAGTCGGCAGGAGGCATACCCCTGCTTGCATTAAATTGAATGCATTAAAACCAGGCTGGGACCCTTAAAACGTTTGTTTTGCGGGACCGGAGCAGCAGTGGGTGCGTGGCGGGGCTGTGACGCAGGTCTCCCTCCAGCCCACACCGCCTCGTGCCTCTGCATCCCGAAATTCCACCCTTCACCTGCATCCCTGCCAGCTGAGCGCCGCTCCTTGCCCCACACTTAGAATTTGGGGCTGGTGTGTGTGTTTTATTTTGCTCATCCCCAGGGGAGGCATACATCTTCTCCTTTCTTCTTAATTCCATTTTTTTTTTCTGGCACTAATCCAATGGCATTCATTTCTTTTATAAATGTTGTTTAAATAGTTGGCAGCACATCATTAATATAAGACTACGTTTTACCCCTAACGTAAATCTAATAATTTTTCACAGTGATTTTCTTACAGCATTTTAAAGCGTTTATCAACTGTTCAACAGGAAGATGGGCAAAAGAAAACAAAAAAGAAACCCTGCAGTGGCACCTTTAAAACTTGTTTTTACAGAAACTATACTTCAAATAACTCTTTCTGGCTTTATTTAAGCAAGAGAACACTAAATATTTCCCTCACAACCGCTTGTTCTTTTCTGAAGCAGAACCTCAACAATTCACAGCACTTCCCATCATAAAACAGTCTAGGGGTATAGGAGAGGCAGAGTTTGTTAAAGGAGAGAATATATTTTATATTAAGAGATGTGAAAGAGCACTAATAATTGGTGTTACAGAAAACTACTCCTCCCATAAACACTGTGCCAATATCAGGACAGGCGCAGCACACTCCGTGCCATCAAGATGTGGGATTCCGAGTACTGTGGAGGAATAAAGAAAGGGAATTTTTACTGTTAACCTAGTAATTTCATTACAATCGAATTTTAGGCTGAGGTTTTTAATTAAAACATAGTAATGCACACTATAGCCAGCAGAGGGAGCATTTAAAACAGACTTGTTTGAAAAGGTCCAGCAGGTTTCTAAAACCGCACTGTAAAACCGAAAGCGTTATTGCAGGAACTGCACCAAAACATCTGAGGCAACCCAGCCCCTGACTTGTGAATTCATGCACGGACAAGACAGAAACCTCATGCTAATGGGAAATTACTCACATTGCTTGG
Organism: Scopus umbretta; assembly: GCA_013400535.1. Lineage (NCBI taxonomy): Eukaryota > Metazoa > Chordata > Aves > Pelecaniformes > Scopidae > Scopus > Scopus umbretta. Next base: position 12,454 of record VZTL01023791.1, on the reverse strand, counting down.
GAAAACAAACCTCGGAACCATTCCTCAGCACGAATCCTTTTCAGTCCTTGGCACGCCAAATGGATTTTTTTTTTATTTTATTTTTTTCCCAGGCAATCTAGCTGCTGTTAGTTTAGCTTTTGCAAGCTGGTTGCGGGGGGGGGGGGGGGTGTTCAGGGTNGGGGGGGGGGGGGGGGGGGGTTATCCAGGTCTCGCTGTAGGTGCCCGTGCACGCATCCAGTCTGCAGACCCGCAAGGGTGAGGGAGAGCAGCAGGGGAAGTCGGCCTCGCTGCGCTGAGGGCTCGGCTGCCTGGACATGCAGGCCTCTGTTGTCAGGGCTATATCCGTGGCCTTCATACACAGCCGGCTTTGTCAGTGAGGGACGCGTGGAGGCATAGCAACATCTCGAAAAACCTATGGAGAGCTCCGAGTGCCCCTGGAAAGGGTTGCATTTCAACCCCCAGGGGTAATACCTGGAGAAGCGGGGCTATTTCTGCCCGTGTGCCATGGCATTTCTGCTCCTTTAGTGGTGCGCAAGGCAACTCATTGTAAGAAAAAGGCGATTTTTACAGGCCTTGTGCACCCTGCTCCTCACGCTGGGAGGAGGAGACGGCCTTTCCGAAAGCCCCGCTGGCAAAGCAGCCCTGATGCTCTGCTCTGGGGTGTTCTTGGCACACTCAGCAGTCGAGCTTTGGGTGACTTTAGCCATCAGATGAGTTACTGTGGATGTTTTTCCCCATCTGGCCACGTGCACACGCTCCGCGCTGCGGTAGCTGCCGTCACAGCATCTGCTCCAGCGCCCTCATCCCTGCGATGCGAACGTGCCGTGGGTTATCAAACACTGCAAAGAAAGAAAGGCGAAGCAAAGCCGCAGCCGACGTTCAGTATGACTGTATCTACTTCTGAGGGGTTTTGTCCACCTCCCCAAAAAACCGTGCTGAAAAGCATGCAAAGGCAGAAGTCAGAAATGCCATCTCACCTCCCTGACGCAGCCGGAGAGGCTGGGTATGAAGAGGCAGGGGCTGCACCCACTGCCGGACCTCCAAAAATTTCTGTATTTCTCTTTGCATTCCCATTTGGCATTGCCGTTTTATCTGCAGAAGGAACAGAGCTTACCAGACTTTCAAGATGTCGTAATCCTAATAATAATCTCAAATCCTGCTTTTGATCACCTGTGTGGACAGTCAAGCGAGGGAAGATGCTATTTGTTAATTTACGGGCATTGCAATGCATTGCCTAAGCCTGGTTTTGAGCACAAAGAGACAGCTTCTTAGTTCAGGTCCTGTACAATCTGCAGAGATTCCAGGCGATTTAATCGGAGAGCACATCATGGATTTGTATTTAATGTTAACCCCCAGAGCAGTTAGCATACAGATAGAGCATCTTGTATATGAAGATTCTCTTTGGACACAGATGTGGACTTGGTTGGGTGTTGTCCAACTCCACAGCAGAATTATGAAAATGAAAGACAGGGCGACAAACGTGAAAATGCCCGGTGCAATTGCATGGCTCACCATGAGTGATACACTGAAGCTGGTGAAATGGAAGCTTTTAGCCTGAGCCAATCTATATCTTTAAGCACACTCTAAGGAACTGCTTATTATTATTTACCTATATACATTTATACACATATATATGCATATATACATATATGTGTTGCAATAGTACAAACCTAGAACCACTTTGTTAAGATTATAGACTGACTCTAGGTTTCTTATGTTATTTTTACTCAGACTAAAATGGCACTATTGGCATGAATTTGGGCTGAGGCCTTCTATTTCAATGAGTGTCGTTGTCTTGATTTCTGGGGCTGGTGATCTTCTCACCTGACTGAGTTTCCAAGGGAGTGTCTGAGTTCAAGCAAGCTCTAAAAAGGTCTGCTAACCTGTCACCTTGAGGCAGAAGCACAAGCTTACTTATCAGCCACCCACCCCCTCTCTTTGGGCCTTTACTTCAAAATGTAAATCCCAGTTTTAACTTTATTTTTCAGTGTCACTTTGAAATGCAACTTTATGCTGAGTAGAGTTTATCCTTATTGTGGCACCTGTCCTGTGCCTGCCCAGAACAGTATCTCCTGAGCTGTGAAAAGTCGTTTACTGTTTGCATATTAACCAGCAGAGCCAACACAGCTTGGTGCTCTTCCTCCTAAAACTTCCTCAACAGACTTGTTTACTAACCTGTAGTCAGTTGAGGGCAGCAGGGTTAACTCAGCACCTCTGTGTCTTTGGAGTCGCTAAACTTTACTTGCAGGTTTCCAAGCAACTCAGCTTGACCCAATCTCAGTTTCCAGAGCTGGAGCTGGGAGCAAAACCAACTATCTTTCAACTTCCAAATCAATCAGGGCACAGAAATCATTGAAAGCTAATACGTGCCAGGATCCATAATGAAAGGTTGCAGTCACTTATTTTCCAGATGAAAACCAAGTTAACGCAGAAGGTGCTTTTCCTGTTAATGCCTTATCCTTTCCTTAAGTAACATTTCAGGAGCCAGGGAATCTTTACGGCGTGGGAAGAAGGGCATTTCAGGGGAGAGAGAGGAAAGTTTAAAAAGCAACAAAACCAGCGAGCGTCGGAGATCAGCTGGGCTACGCTTTCGTGCCTCCAGTAGCCCTGGCTGCAGCAGCTCTCCCATGGGCAGAGCCAGCCCTCCGAGGGCAGGGGCGGCTGTTGACTCCCAGGTAGGGCTGTGGGGAATTCCACCGCGGCTGTCGCTTCTCCGTTCTCTCCTGCACAGCGCCTGGGCGCGCGCCAGCTCTTCGTAAAAGGGCGAGACGAAACAATGAGGGCGTTTACGCATTTAGGCTTGCAGGAAGAGATTGTGAGTTTAATCAAAACAGCCAGTTTGCAGCCTGGGGAGCCCCTCTTCTGCTCCCGAATGGAGCTGGAGCAGCCAAAGGCCGGGATTCGTGACTAGCCTGGCGCTCACCTGCACGTGTTTCACTTAAACTGTATGATTTCTATAGCCTGCCTGTGCAAGGCATTGCATAATCCACCAGTTCACCAGAGCGTAAGCAGCGTTTATTCAGGTAAGGAGTTCAGCACATAAACACTCGGTCATGAGCTGGCACTTGCACTGACTGAGCAGGTTTGCTGTTTTCTTCCTTGACAGTGTTGCTACAACACCCGAGCTGGTGCAGGCTTGGGCGCATGGAGAGTCCTCTGAAGATACTATACTCCTCACAGCAGCTAAAGAGACTTAGCTATTGAGTAAGGAAGAAATTAGATGACTGGCATATTGGCATGTTAGGACCTTAACTACAGTCTGCTGCAGCCAACAGAGAGACCGATGTTGTCCTAAGGAGCTCTGGGCCCACGGCTGATGGAGAGGGAGACCCGAGATCCCAGCAGCAGGTTGCCGCTGCCCCAGCCATAAGGGCCCATGAGCACCCAGCGTCTTTTGAGCTTTGTCCCAGGGAGCTTTGACTAGGGATACAACTAATTCAGATTATAAAACTTTTGCCCACGTATTTAGAGTTGCTTCATCTGATGTGCTGGTGAAGGAGCCTCTGACACCAGAGCAAGGGGAGCAGTAGCTGCAACACACCAACCTGGCATAAATGGGATTTTACTGTACTCTTTTGAATAGGCATACTGCAACACGGGTAGGTAAGGTCAAAACTTTCAGACTTGGTGCTTTCTGCAAGATTAAGAAATCAGTCAGCCAAGGAAAGAAGTACACCGGGCTGCTGTCCCTTATCTGCTCCGCCCCACCGCTCAGCTCGTTTCCCATTCCCTGAAATGTTTGAAAATAAATGAGCCAGTGTGGTTTCAGTAAAGAGTGCTTCAAATATTAAACGAGTCTGCTGCTCATAACTAACAAGGAAGGAGGCTGGCCAAAACGCCCTGCCTGTTTTCTGACTCAGCCTGAGCTGCCGTGCCCGTCTGGAGCCGCCGCAAACAAGACGTCGGCATCGCTCTCACAAAGCCGTGAAAGAGAAATCTTGGGAAGCGTTAGGAACTAGTGCAGATCAGGATAGTTGTGCTCTTTAGCAAAACCTTGCTAGAGGTAGCCAATCCAGTCTTATTACTAAGGAAAAGAGTGCTTTTACATGCTCTGAAGTATCCCGTGTATCTGAAGTTTCGTTTGCCCTGAGCATAGAGAGTTTCGTTTCTGTTTTCTCTCTGACCTATCTTGAGCAATAATCATCAAGCGAAATGAGTCCAGCTGGGCAAAGTCACCTGGTTTTATACACTCTTTTACAACCCTTATCAGGACTAACAAGAAGGGGTGAAATGATGTTGCAATCAAACAACCCTCAGTCAGAGATATCACCGCTCCTGACACTACTATCCTTAAAAACGCTGCTCTTCCGCTTTATGCCTGTAATTTCAGCTTTTTACTATTGTTGGGATTTAATGTGTCAGGTATTTAACAGGTTAGCATGCAGCACAGCATGCAGGGCTGGAAGTGCAGGCCCTGGTTAATTAAAAAGTCACCTTTCTCCAGCCTGATCTGTTTTAACTCTGCAGAGGTGCCAGCCTATCTGTCTTTCATCACCTAACTGGAGATGCAGCTGTGTCACCACAGAGCTTGCCTTCTCTGGATTCATCTTTCTTTCTTATCCTTTCATTTCTCCTGCATGCACCCCTTCGTGGTTTAGACATTGGTTTTCTGTGGAAACACTTTCTCGGTGGCAGCCACGGGTAGGGAGAAGGTTTAAACTGAGGGTGACGGGGATTTCTGTGAGGTCTTTGCAAGAAAGAGGCAGCAAATCTCTCTTGCAATGGTGCGTTTCTACCAGAGGTTGAGGTGTGTTTTTAAAGTGTTTTGTGAGCAATTCGTACAACTCTACGATATAGTCTCACCACAAAGAAGGCCATAAAGCGCAGTGGTTTTAGAGGCACTAGCATTAGGCATTCTTGGGTTCTCAGACTCACTGATAAGCCGAGTAACCTGAGTTTGCACGGTTAATTCCATTTCAGGCTTTTTTATCTTTTTTTTTTTTGTCCCCCAAATATTTTCACGGGGAAATAACCGCAGGAATTTGAGTGCTGTGTTCAACAGCGAGGCATTTCCTGGCCTTCCAACCTACTACATTCTGTGTAAGAAACGTGCTTTTCTTTGATGATGTATTTTAATTTGGGAATGAAGAGTGAGGGACATTTGCACTCCTCCGAGGAGCAGACCTGGCGAGGTGCACAGGTAGGAAGGATCTGCCCCGATCACCATCGCCTGAGCTTCCCCTCTGTACTGTTCATCACAATTGAAGACAACTTTGTTTATACACAATAATTTCCATGGTGCACCAAGCCAAACACTTGTTTATCTAAAAACATTACCTAATAACATTGTCTAGGTATCCACAAACATTTTGAAGCTTGAATAATGTTTGCTCAATTCAAGTTCAGACCATATAAATCAGGTGAGATTTTCCAGTATGGTGACATCTTCCTTTTCTTTCCTTATGCAATTAGGCATGCAACTTGCTCATTCCAATTAATGTAGTCTTTTGAGAAAAATAAAATCCATATATGAAATCTAATAGCACAGGTAGATCTGCAGGGATTAACAATATGAAGGAGAACATTGTCAAGCATATAATGATATTTTGTGGTATGTTTGCTACAGCTAATGCTTTTAATTGCATTTTCCAGTTTAATTCTAGTAGCCAAAGGCTCAATGCACAAGGCAAACAAAAGACAGGATAATTGGCATGTCCAAGTGCCTCTTTTCAACATAAATCAGGCAGACAGCAAATATGAGTTGAGCAAGGAGATCACTGTGTTGCAGTTTAATTCACTCAAGATTTTGCCAAAATTAATTTTACACTGCAGGATGGAAAAACAGGCCTGGGAAATGCATTCAAAATGTCAGGAGGGACCGGAGCCACAGTATCTCCCTTCCATATTAACATTTCGCACAAGTGGGAGAAAGCTTGTAAGCAGAGTGGTCAGGGAGGGATAGGATCAGGTAGAGCCACCTTGCCGGGCACGCTTCTCCATTCCCTACGTTTGTCAGAAGAGGCCTTACTAAAAGGTTCTTCTGTGATTACAGGTGCAATTAGTAAAAGGCTTTTGAAACAGAAAGACCTTCCTACAAACCCAACAGCAGCAACAGATTTTATTATTCATGTCCAGCTGTTTTTTTTTTTAAGACATCAGCCCTGCAAGTACATGCAGAGGTGAACTATCACACTATTTCAATTGGCACTACGCAGGAGTTTGTATGTACACAGGGAGCTAGCTGCAAGGTAATGATTTTGACTGCAAGCCCTCTAGGGCTAAGATTATCTTTGTGGGCTTAGACACACAAATATGTTACCAGAGATTTGTTTTTAAGTCCATCAGATTTGCAAGGTGAAATAAGTAAAAAGGTAAGTAGCTTTCCTTGAGTTTTAAGCCAAGGTGGTCTTTCTCCAGTTTGATCTGCAAGTCCAGCCAGAGTAAATAACTTAGAACTTGCTAACATTCATGAAGCATAGTAATTTGCTCATGAATCCTGTGTGCTCTTTGTTTGAAGATTGAGTAAACAGGTATTCCCACTTATCAACACTGCAGGGCTTGCACAGTTTCTTTGGAGAAAGCCCGATTCTCTAGGGCTTTGCATGGCAGCAGCTGAAACATAGCTGGGCAATTCCCTGCTAGCGTTATCTGAAATATTTCTATTAACTTTGAGAGAGTTTCACCCCTTCGTGCCAGTAGGCAGTTGACTCTACTGCACGTGCATTAAGTTCCGAGTTCCAAAAATTTGTCAGCTCTTCATCACTTTTTTAGCATTTTTACTAACGAGAAAGAAAACATGTCTGTATTTGGCTTCTCCACAGATTATTTGGCCATCTAACCTAACAAAACACTACAGTGATCCTGTCGATCGCATCCAGTTTTGGAAAGCCACACTGCATTAAGTACAGTATTTCCAGGCTGTAAGCCATGAAACAAGCCTGTTCCTGCTGCAGTTCATGTGGCTTTTGCTATGAACTGGAATGAGGGCAGGACCACATCCAATGCGTGGTCCCAAAGAGACTCGTACATATTTCAAACCCAAAAATCATCAGCTGTAAAAACAAAACATTTGGGGAAACTCCAGTCAGGGAGCAAACTGCCAAAAAATCTATTCTCTGTGTACGTGGAGTTGTTTTTGATTCCTCTTTCGCTCTGTGGCATGGCCCAGGGCAAGGACAGGTGTGTGCTAGTTCAAGGGCAACAGTAGAGCAAGCAGCTGAGTGACAGGACAGTCCCTTTTCAGCATGAACAAGCCATTAGTTTGACTTTGCTTTAGTGCTTTAGTGCTTTAGTGCACCCTACCATTGCAGTGCTTGTTCCAATAGATCCCTCATTGTGTTACTGAAGACCAGCTCCTGAAGGGCATGACATTTCTCCCTGGCTTGACGATAATCCCATTAGCTGGGTGAGTCTCCGAGCCCAAATCGTGCCTCCGCGTCCCTTCTGTGATTTCTGCAGGGATTGCCTGTGTAGCGGGGTCTCAGTGCGACTACCTGCCGACGTCTCAAGCGCAGAGGTCTGTAAGCATCTTCACACACCTGTACATTTAGGTTACAATCCTCAGTTCAGATCAGTGTTGCAGTGAGCACTTCTTTGCAGTCAAAAAGGTGGCGTTATTAAGGGATGAAAGCCAGATGTTCCGTGTTTATCCAGTATCAGTAATTTCATAACACTTAGCTTGCAAGTCATGACTAGATTATTTCAGCTGCCAACGGCACAGCCCAAGCATCAAGCTGTGTTCCTTCTGCTCGGTGCACTCACAACTCTGAACTGAATCACAGGAATGTTAAATTACCGTGAGTAGGAAGAAATACCTCAGAAATATGTATTTTGCCTTTTGAAAACTGGATTTCACAAGCAAATAACACATACCTTAAAAATGCTCCTAGGGCCACAAAAGTTTGGTCTCTGGAAGCATTCAGCTTTGTGCTGGTGAACGAGTGAAGCATGATGCTGACCACCGGCTGACCTTTTTGCTGATGCTGCCTGTGTCAGGATAAAGAACGGATCTTTCTGCAACTATACAGATTTGGCAGCATCGATGCTGTTAGATTAATTCATAGTGTCTTAAGCTGAACAAAACCTAAGGCCTTTCTATTTGCTTGAGCTAATGCTTCCTGCACCTGACATTTCTGTTCAGAAGATGTATCTTGTCTGAGATCATCCACCACTTAAACCCTGCTCACTTTGTCTCACCTTTACAAGACTTTTGCACTCTGCAGTAACTGCTGAGACTCTGCCAAAGAGCAGAAATTAGGTGAGAAACTCTGGAAGCCAGGTTGGACATTATGACTTCTACCTACATGAATCTGAGAAAAAGAAAAAGGTGAATACAATAGATTTTGGAAGAACTCCAAAGTCTGCAGGTCAGTGTAAATACACATTAAATACACATCCAGGCTAACAGAAGTAGCAAAGGAACCTGATAGGCATTTTGGAGAGCTATGTGCTTATCAAATAGTGAACTGCATTTGCTTGAAAAATATATTATCTACATTAAGAAACTTTAATACTGGGTATCTTATATGCAAAACAGTAACTGGTTCAACCTACAGTAGTACTCCATCCGGGGATGAATGTCACCAGAGTATTTAAAGCACAATAAACAAAATTTTGCTAAATGCAGCAAACCCCAGGATTATTGTATGCTGGTAGGAATTACACAGACTGTGTGCTGGTATTCAAATATATGTATATTTAGATAGTAGTGTGCATTCATTCATATACCTCTATATCCATGCAGACATGGAGATTTTAAGCCTGGAGCAGCACCACGTGCAAGGATTATCTGACTAGTAGAGTTTTTAAGTAATCTGTTTCTCCTGACATACCTTCCCTGTGCAACAAAAAAACAACAGAGGTTTGTCAAGGCACCAATAATTCAGTCTTAGAAGTCAATTCTCACAAAGCGCTCTTCAGGCATAATCCACCTGTGGGGGAGATGGGCGCCGAGATTTCTTCCACCTGATGGTCCCCTTGAAGACAGGGATGCACTGCAGTAGAAAAGCTGAATGATTCGGCTAAAGTCAGAGAAGAAATCTGACAAAGAGCCCAGTGTAGCTCTCAGGAGCTCTGAGCTGGCACGTCTTTCCCCGGACCACGTATCTCCATCAGTTTGATGCAGTTTACTGTCTACAGCAACAACACTTCATAGAAATAGGCGAATCATCAAGCATTGATTAATAAATGTATACTTGTTATAGAAAACAAAAGTAAGTTCCCAGCCCTAAAAACTGTAAGAAGAAGTTCATGGCTCAGGAAAACCCCAAAGCAATGGAAGGGAATACCAGATGTTTTCTCTTCAGACCTTTGAGGACCTGGCAGCCTGTTGCTTTGGGGAAGATGCAGCCGTTCAGCCTTCAGCCAGACCTAGCCATGAAATCCTAAGGTCAGAGGAAATCTTTTTCTCTTTCCATGCGCTCCATCATGAGCAGTGACAAGAGCTGTCGGACTCTGGAGGCTCGCCTCGTATAACATGTTACACCTGGACTGGCTCTAAGGAGGAGAGTGGACAGAACCAATAACTCACAGACTTCCTTCTAGCAGAATGCAGGCAAGCACCAGCAGCTTAAATGTCAGCCTGAAGACACAACTCCCACTCACTGTACACTTGCAAGTCATGCCTTCACGTAGAGCATCATTGAACCGCTTTGTTCACGTACACGGCTCCAGATTTAAAACCGTTCTGTGGCCGTGAGGATCAGACACAGCCTAAATCAGACAGACAGCAAACCAGGATAACAAACGGGGAATGCAATTTACCTTTCAGGCCCTTGTTTTGATTTACAAAGTGCAAATGAAGCAGAAGTTATTGCTTTTTTCCTTCAAATCTTGCCTTGGCAACATTTATAAAATTCTGGAGACTTCCTGTATTGCATTTTAAGAACTGTAATCCGGAGCCCCTGGCAGTCAGCTGACTGGCAATATTACCTCTCTCTGATTGAAGCAGAGACTTTTAAAAGAAGGAAAGAGGTCATTAAACCTATTCCGATGTGCTACAGGTTCTTTTCGGAGTAAGGCAATGATGCTTCTGTGAATTCACTGCCTCTAACCTTCAAAAGGATTCAGCGTTGAAGAAAGCTGATTCACTTTTAACACAAAGAACCTTAAAATCCAAAGCAACTTGTTGGGCGGTTGCATCAAATTCTCCCAGCTCTTTTCCTTGTAGCAGATTTGGGGTTAAAATTCCCAAAGGCAACGGAATCGACCCGATTCCTGCAACTCTCTGTATTGCTCTTGCTCTTTCCACAATGCTGTTTATGATGATGGGGATTAGAGACCAGCATCAGGGACACACTTAGCAGAGATGGAGCATTGCTGTTCTATGCTGGGACTTGAATCTGGGCTCACATCTACATTGGTCCTGTTTTAACAGGAGCCTACACCTACGTAGCCCACAGCGGAGGCAGAAAAGTAGGCACTTGTTTGGTGGAGAGAAGGGGACTCCTCTGTGTGCTTAGTCAGATGAAGCATCAAAACCCACCTCAGGAGCTGCAGCCGTGTAAATACTGGGGCTTGGCTCAGTTCTTTCAAAACAACAGGGTGCAGGCAGGAAGCAGTGCTTGAAAAGGGAGTTTTTGCAAACAGTGTGCTCACATCTGCTTTCCTTCTTACCGAGATTTCCTGCTTGCCAGCTTCCATCTCCTGCTGCTGTAGCCCTCCTCCAGGCTCAGACCCCAGCCCTTGCCCTGCTCTCCATGCATATTTACATACCTTAGTTAACCCAGGGATGTTGAACTCTTTGTGGGAAACTTCAAAGGGCTTTACTGCATTGTCCCGTCAGCGATTTGTAAGCATATTATCTGCAATCTCTACTACCCCCATCCAGCTATTGTGCTCCCTTTGGAATAAATGCCTACGTAGCATGTCACAACCCAAGACAAGCACAAGAAAACAAACAGATTACTACTAGAAACATCATTTTTCTGTTTATAATCTTCAGGCTGGAAATATAAACACAGAACATACAGAAGCTTACACAATAGGCACTTCCAGGATCCATCTGATCTGCCATACATGTACAAATCAGTTTTCAGGAATGCGTGTGATTCTTTCCCAAAGAAGTTTCACTCATTCTGAATGTGGACATAGGTGGCAAATCTGAGATTTCTGCAGGCATGGCAGGCTGGGCAGAGCTGCTGTGCATCTTTAGTTATATCCCCAAGTGACCCTGGAAAAAAGGTCTAAGCAAAGAAAGAGGATATGATCACAAAAAAAACAGGCTATGTATGGAATATTTGTAAAATATTTCTAGCTTCCACTCTATGAATGTATTGTAAATATATGGAAATTGCTGTTTTAATAATAGGTTCTATAGGCAAGCTGCAAAAAGGGCTCTCTAAACGAGCATCCATTGCTTGTGGACAGTTTATCAATTTTAACGGATAGAAAATTAGAAACAGCACCTCTTCCTTGTGACAGGGAGGTAGTGGTGGTAAATGTGTCTTAAGAAGACATTGAGGAAAAGGATATATATTTGTGTGCAGAGCTGAGTACTCTTTGGGTGTCCACTCCCAACATCTCCAGCGTGTTCTCTCCTCTTGGGCAATCCTGATGGAAGCAACCCTGATAACCCTTCTGTCTAGATTTGTGACAGCAACTCATTGTCTTCTGCTATCTTGTAATTGAAGTAAAATCTGTATAGCCATCAGCGATCAGCAGAACAGTAGCACTGGCAAACATGGTGAGCTATATAGGAGTCTCACTGCTCAAATTAACATTGCAATTTCACACCCCGTTCTCCTATTTTAGTTGATAACAATGAGTTCAAAGGTCCTGTGTGTCCTATTTTAAGAGCTAAGCTGTAACCTCAAAAGATCTCTCTATTGAAAATTCACGTCCACCTCACGATATTCACAATTAAGCCATGAGGTGCATTTTCCCAGCTCCACTTTCCACCTCTCTCTCTAAAACACCGTTACAGGGAAGAAGGGCCTGTGTTTCCCTAAATAAGGCAAATGTCCTTTATGCAGCTGAGCACTGGCAGGGACTAACATCAGCATAGTTTAAAGCTGTTTCAGAAGCCATGATATAAGGAGGTGTGTGAATGACTGACCCATCACCCCAGCCCCTCCTTTCATTAAAGGGGAGCTCAGACCACAGCCTTGGATGGAAGCCTCTTGTGCTGGCCTGCACCACCTTGTCCCTTACATAGATCAGCGAAACTCTTCCTGCTAACACACCATAAACCAGACTTGGGAACCGAAGATTTCTTTCAAACCTGGTTAAAAAGGGGCTGGGAGCTGTAAACTGATATTGCCATTGGGACAGTCAAACCACCATGGTCGGAGAAGCTGCTGCTGATGTCTCTCAAGCTGTGTGTGACCAAACCCTCGCTTGGCCCTAGATGACACCTCCCAGAAGGGCACTATGGCATGGACATACTGTCCCAGGGCCCAGGGCGGGCACCTCAAACTGTAGCTGGCCACAGAAACAGAAAGTGGGTTCATCTGAGTCTTCATTTACAACGTCCTTTGTGGAGAAGCCCCACTAAACATGAAACTGCTTGTAAAAAAACAAAAGCAAAACAAAA
>VZTL01023790.1:26469-42794 GCA_013400535.1 Scopus umbretta | reverse complement strand
GGGGGGGGAAGAATGATAAGAGAAGGCAGTAACCAGAGAGGAAAAACTTGTGCCAAGGGTGGGGCTGCCTGGTGACCTGCACTGAGATCACAGCTGGCACTGAGGGCTACAGGCGGCAGATAGAAGAAGGAGGTGCAGGGAACACTGAGCAAGCAAGACTCTTCTGCTCTTGCTGGCAGTGTCATGGACTTTTTTTTTCCTCTTTCTGCCATGTTTCCAGCTGTTCCTGGTGGAGCGTGCCGGGCGCAGGACCCTCCATTTAGTTGGTTTAGGTGGCATGGCTGTGTGTGCTGTTCTTATGACCATCGCTTTAGCTCTGAAGGTGAGTAATTAGTGTTCTTGTCCATGCTGACCCCAGCAAGGGGCCTATAAGACTATACATCTGCCTTGCCCTGTAAGCAAGTACAGCTGGGGCTAGAGCTGAGTGTGTGGTGGAGAGCACAACTTCCTAACTGCAAAATCTGTGTCACAGTACAGCTGAGAAAGTTGTGACACTGGAGATGGCATTATGCTGTGCTGTGTTTGCCTCAAATTGCAGCTGATCATGTTTTGTTCCCCTTGCAGGACACTGTGGAATGGATCAGATACATCAGCATTGTTGCCACTTTTGGCTTTGTGGCTCTTTTTGAGATTGGCCCTGGCCCTATCCCCTGGTTCATCGTGGCAGAACTCTTCAGCCAGGGCCCACGACCTGCAGCCATGGCAGTGGCGGGTTGTTCCAACTGGACCTCTAATTTCTTGGTGGGAATGCTCTTCCCCTATGCAGAGGTAAGAACCCAGTTTGCAAAATGCTGTGAGAGTGCTGCAGCATTGGAATAGGTTCCCAGAGTGGCTGTGGAATCTCCATCCTTGGAGACTTAAACAGCATGACCCTTAACAAACTGATCTCTCCTTAAAGCTGTCCCTGCTTTGAGCAGAGGGCTGGTCAGTCTTCCAGAGGTCTCTGATTGATTTGGTGTTCTGATTCTTACTGAAGGTTAAGAGTAGTGTGGCTCACGTTGTATTCTGCTGTCTTAACTGCTTGTAGCTTACAATTAGTTGGGAGCGCCATGTTAAAGGGAAAGCCTTGATGTGCTAATTAAACGCTCAATTTTGGTCACCCCCAGGAACACTAAAACATTTCAGAAGCCCACAGGAACCTGATTTCACTTTTAAAAATGCTGTGTTGGAGAAAAAAATCCAGTAAGGACATTGNGTCACTGTTTTGTGATAACTGCAGAGATTGCTAAGATGGAAGGTAGAGATTATATCAGCTTTCACTTTTCCCATACACTTGGTTCAAGTGAATAAACCTTGACTGGAAGCATGCTGTTTTATACTGTTGAGTGCTTCTTGGAAATTCCCTGATGGGCCTGCAAGCCATTAGGCAGGGAACAAGAGGCATGCTCTTAAAGACTGGAATTGTGATGGTGTCCAACTTTTGCTTCTCTTCCCAGGTATTCTATTATTCTACAGGGATTTTTGAAAGAGCTGGTATCACACAGCCTGTGTATGCCACCATTGGAGCTGGTGTGGTAAACACAGTCTTCACTGTTGTGTCGGTAAGTGGAACAGGGCCTTATGGTGAGAGGCGACTTGTCTGCCTGGCCTTTTTTGGGAGGTGTGACTGAAGACAAGTAGCCGGGTTGTGGCAAAGCATTGGGCTAGGCAATGACCTTTAAGAGCAAAGAAAATAATGCATTAAAAGCATTATGGGAGGAGAGGAGGGGAGAAAGAGGTATTGTTATCCTTTCAAAAGAAAGGGNGCAGGACACTGTGGAATGGATCAGATACATCAGCATTGTTGCCACTTTTGGCTTTGTGGCTCTTTTTGAGATTGGCCCTGGCCCTATCCCCTGGTTCATCGTGGCAGAACTCTTCAGCCAGGGCCCACGACCTGCAGCCATGGCAGTGGCGGGTTGTTCCAACTGGACCTCTAATTTCTTGGTGGGAATGCTCTTCCCCTATGCAGAGGTAAGAACCCAGTTTGCAAAATGCTGTGAGAGTGCTGCAGCATTGGAATAGGTTCCCAGAGTGGCTGTGGAATCTCCATCCTTGGAGACTTAAACAGCATGACCCTTAACAAACTGATCTCTCCTTAAAGCTGTCCCTGCTTTGAGCAGAGGGCTGGTCAGTCTTCCAGAGGTCTCTGATTGATTTGGTGTTCTGATTCTTACTGAAGGTTAAGAGTAGTGTGGCTCACGTTGTATTCTGCTGTCTTAACTGCTTGTAGCTTACAATTAGTTGGGAGCGCCATGTTAAAGGGAAAGCCTTGATGTGCTAATTAAAGGCTCAATTTTGGTCACCCCCAGGAACACTAAAACATTTCAGAAGCCCACAGGAACCTGATTTCACTTTTAAAAATGCTGTGTTGGAGAAAAAAATCCAGTAAGGACATTGTTGGAGAAAGGTGTTAGAATTTTGACAGTAAATGACCTTGCATTTAGGTTTATAAGCTTTTCAAATTAAAACCTCCTGCTTTTGTCTTCCCTGCAGAAACTATGTGGCTCCTATGTCTTCCTCATCTTCCTTGTTTTCCTGGTCATCTTCTTTGTCTTCACATTCTTCAAAGTGCCAGAGACCAAGGGCAGGACTTTTGAAGACATCTCCAGGGGCTTTGAAGGACGAGCAGAAGCCAGCCCCACATCACCTGTGGAGAAGAACCCCATGGTGGAGCTGAACAGCATACAACCCGACAAAGAAGTTGCCTAAGATTCATGACACACCCCTCCTTCGACTCTTACATGCTTAAGGAGTCATTAAAGGAATGAGCAAAGAAAACCATGAGAACTGGGACATTTTTCCCCCCCACCCCCACCCCTCAATTGCTGCTATTTTCTTCTTTGTACCCACATACTTGGCCATTCTGCCAGGCTTACCAGCATTAAGCAAATCTGGTATGGGTGATCCCATTTTCAGGTACTGGAAGGCACCTGGCACTTGCAAAAATAATCTCATCTTCCCTGTCACAAACATCAGGAGAACAGGGAAGAGCTGGCAATATTTTTTGCTTTTCTCGCTTATAATTTCTATTTGGGGTTAACATACTTAATGCACGCAGTGACCGTTACATATTTGAATCTAATTACTATTTTTGTAGCGAGTTGAAGTGACCCACTAAAAAAGTCCCCGGCCCTTTGAGTCTACTCTGTGTGCGTGTGTGCAGTGTTACACTGGGACTTCACAAGCCTAACAAAGCCATCCCCTTGCTTTTTCCTATCCAGTGTGCACTTTTTTCAGCCTCAGGAAAAAGGGGACCAAGTTACATGGATATTTTTTCCTGCTCTTTTATTTTTTTGTATAGACAGAGTGAAAGCATACTTTTACTTAAGTTTATTTATTTGTATGTCACTTTGTAAATATTTATTTTTTTAATGCTGTACAAAAATGTACAGATAATGAAATTGAATATGTTTGAGAGAGCTGTTCTAACAAGATGCTGTAGACTGGAGGTGCGATAAGACTGTAAAGGAGAAATGGGCTACTAAACAGGAGACTGGGCATTTTGGATGGTATGTACAACAGAGCCAATTATGCATGTTACCTTTCAGTTATTTATGCCCCCTGGAAAGAAATTCAAAGAATTGCGTGTGTGTTTGTCCACCAAAAATCTCTGTTACTTGGGATTTTTTGGGTGGCAATTTTAAATATTGTTCTCAAATGTTGATTGGAAAGTATGGTATTGCAGC
Source organism: Scopus umbretta (assembly GCA_013400535.1). Lineage (NCBI taxonomy): Eukaryota > Metazoa > Chordata > Aves > Pelecaniformes > Scopidae > Scopus > Scopus umbretta. Next base: position 39,126 of record VZTL01023790.1, on the reverse strand, counting down.
AAATGGGTGTTACTAGTTTATATTTTCAGTCATGGTTAAGCATTGTATGGGATGATTGAGGGTGGTGATTGCAAACCAGAAAGTAACTTTGCTCTTGATTGGTCTTGATTTTTTATTTTTTTTTTGGCTTCTCTGCTGTATTCTAGTAGGTCAAAGTCTGAAATTTGAAGATTGTTTCAGGTGTGTGAGGATAAAAATTATTTTCCGAAGCTGTATTTTAGCAATTGTTACAAACATTAGTCAGAGGCATGTAGCATGACCCTTCTGGACACAGGCATGGTCAGTTATGGCAAGTGCAAGCTCATAAAGGTAGAGATGCAGAACTAGAGACCAGAGCTACTGGAACTTGCTAGCTTAGCAGTGTGAAAGGTCTGTAGCGCTCAGTCCACTGGTTAGTTGCAGGCCAGATGGTTTTGCCCCTTATCTCCTCTCTGGAAGACCTGCATGGCATTGTTGCACGCTGGTGAGCATTACAGCATGCTGTGTAGATGTGTACAGCTCTGTAATAGTGCCTCTGTTTAAAAGGGATGTGGCAGATAATGTATGAATTGTACATCAGTAAATACCGGTCTCCCCGCTTGTCATACTGTGAGGCAATCGAGAGTATGCATGTGCCTACCCTTGCTGCCAGGCTAGCACGGTTCAGTTCAGGAAAGCAAAACGTAGCACATGTGGTGTACTTGCAGTCAAGGGGTGGGAGCTTTGCTTCACTGACTGCAGCACTCTGTCAAGAGAGACTCCATGCCCGTGTCTGTCCAGATCTGCACAAGCTGGTAGGTAGCACAGAGATAGGTCCAGTTTTAATTAAACTCCTGCTCTAAGATCTGTGTCTTTGGACTTGATCAAACTTGGGTCAACCTGCAAACTCATGCTGGAGTTCATAGCTGGATATCCCAGGAAAGAGGCAGCTGCACAGATTCCAAGGTAGGTAAGGGGAAGAAAGGCTCAGAAAGACAGGAATGACAGCAGAATTGTTGTAGCATGGGTAGTCTGAGCTTTCTTGACAACATACTGCTTCAGAGTAGTTCCCACTGATGTGTATTCTGGGGGAGTGTATCTGGCATTTGCTGTAACTAGAGCGATGACATTTCTACCTTCCCTAATGAGAAACGGTTGCAAAGATCAGTAAAACTTGCTGCTGTCTTTCATTTGAAATACTCCAGCTTTGCACAATGCAATCCTATTGCATCCAATTTTCCCTAGCTTTCCATCAGGCTTCCATGCCAGATACTTATTCTCAGAAGTATTATATAAGACTTCTTTCCCAACTTCCATATCTTGGCTCAGTTACACAGATTTTTGTGCCCTTCCTTTGACCCTCCAGCACTTCCAGACATGATATTTCTATGTGGGCATCTATATGTTAGGAAGTTCCCCTCACAGCTGTGCATAAGAGCATTCCGTGCTTTGCATCAGAGATGTGTTGGCTTGGACCGAAATGTGTAGGTCTTTCTCACATGGTATCTCTGTTTCTTTTTCAGTAACAGTACTGTGAATATCTTGAATGGGTTTTATTAATGTGGTTATTTCCTGTTTTTAAAATAAAGACTATAGAACTAAGTATCTGGTTTGGATTTTACCTTTACCCTGTTTCTTACCCTATCACAGCCTTGGGACTACATCCTGGAATGTCCCTGACTTCTGCCCTGCAACCTTTCTGGTTTAGCCCAGTACCCTGGATTTGCTCTCTTATTCTACTGGAAATAACCATTTATCTCAGCCTCCATGCGTATTGCCTTACGTTCCCTTACTACTATTCCTTAGAGGAGTTTTTCAGCTAAAAAGCTGTACTTCTCTGGCTCTTGTTTACCCAAATCCTTTTCCAGTATTTCTCGGTAACGGGAGGGGAGGGGGAATGGTTGGAGGTTAGGAATCCTGCCCACAGCTAAAACGCCTGAGACTTCTGCCCCGGCCCTCTTCTGAGAGTGGTCCTCTACTTCTATGCCACAAAGGTGAAGAGGGAGCCTTTCTTCTTGTCAGTGATGGTTTGCTCCTGCTGGCAAGTGACCTTAATGTCCTCCTTGGAAATCTTGCCTGTATATACTTCTGCCTGAAAGGAGCAGGGTGGTGAAGAGGAAACCCAGCCTTTCCCCAGGAGCTGCTCCCCTACCCTGGGGGCCCTGGTGTTACTGACCCACTGGTAGGTCTGTGGGGTGTTCTTGCCGAGGGAGTACCCACCTGTTGCTGTGAGGCAACAAGCTCTTGTTCTAGCGCACTCCTTTCCCTGTCCTACAGCCAACTTTCAAGCCCAAGGAGTCTGTACCTGTGTTTCACAGGCAGAAATGAGAACAGTTCCTCAAAAAGTGAGGAGATAAAATATTCTTCAGAGAAAGAGGATGGAGGGAAGCGAGAGGAAGGAAAAGATGACAGAACCCGAAGTGCCCTAGAGGAAGGATCGGGTTAATACAACTCCAGAGTCAGCAGACTGTATACAGTAAGCAGGAAACAGTAGGGCATAATGTAAAGTCTGAAAAAGCTCAGCATAGCACGGTGCCAGTACGGGCTTTCTGCAACCTGATGTTACCGACTGCTGTGTGTTCCTAGCTCGTGGCTGTGTTTTGCAAAGCTTGCTATGCAGTCAGCCTCAGAACTGAGGAGTGCTCTGGGCTAAGCTGCGTATGATTGTTTTTCAACTTGGTGGCTGAGCTGAAAGAAAGAAAACCCAGCCATCCAAACCCATAAGCACATCTAGGTCAAACTTAACTAACAATTCCATTTTCTTATCAAAAGGGAACCAGAGAGCAAAATCATTGAGGGCCAAAGCACACAATTCACTGAGCCCTAAATTAATGTTTTATGTAGTTGTGTGATAAACTTCTGGCTGGGGAGTGAGTCTTTATTTTAGATGTGGTTATTTTATTTCTGAAATTGTAAAGAAGCTTCAAAAAGAAAATCCGTTTGCAGTTAAATGGTTTGAATGCTTGAAGATGGGTTGTTTTCAGTTGAAAGCGTTCATCGCATTCAAGTGAGCATGTAGGCAGTTCTTATGGCCACCACAATTCCCCTCTGCCAAATGTCATTCAACTCCGAGAGGTGTAGCAGAGCTAGCTTGGACAGGTCTGTCTTTGAGACTACCCACAGAACTTTGTTCTGCTTGCTGTGTGCAAATGGCACTGCAGAGATCTTCACAGCATTGCACAGGCCTCTGAAAATCAAGCTAGCTTGCAGAGCAGTGTGTGAGATTAAGGTTTAGCTGCAGCAGGAGTTCTTCCTGCTCATATCCCCACATTGCCTCTTGGGCATACTCGGAGCTGGTGAAGTATCATCTCTGGTGGGAAGCAGAACACCCCAAGTCTCTTCATCCCATTCCAAACTGGACCTGAAATGGAAGGGAGGGAGGCAGCAAGGGAGTGCAAAAGGAGAATGTGATAATGAAGGAAGTGAAAATTTAATCAGAATAAGTCTTGGAGGAATCCCCCTCCCTTTCTCACTTCCCTTCTCTTTGCCCAACAGCCTGCATTACAAAACCTGTAAACTTCTCAGCACTTTCTCAGATATCACACTATCGGCAGAGGTGGAGTTCATGCCAGGTCAGGGCCACTCTGGATTCAATCTGTGTTCCAGCACATTCACATATGAGCAGCGGTTGTCAGAGGTGTTACCACCAGAAAAATCCCAAATGGCATGGAAAGTCTTGATGTGTCCATGGAACCAGAAGGCCCTGGGTTGTGTATGAGTAACTAGATCACGTGAGAACCCTTCTAGGAGAGAAACTACTGCTGAGTGGACAAAAGAAGATCCCCAAGGGTCACAAGTGATGTCAAAGATCAAAGATTTCATCAAAGATTTCAGTGTCATTTTACAGGCTGGAGCATGATAAAAAGTGTCACATCACTGCCAACATTTGTTGCTTTTTGCATGTGTTATTTCTGATGAACATATTTGTGTACCAGACAAGAAAAGCAGTTAATTTCTGTGAGAAGAAATGTGAAAAAACATTTTGGAGAAAAAACATTGGAGATAAGTTTCACTGCATGCCCTGTACACAAATCTTTATATCTGTTTTTGTGCTGTTTTTAAGTTCCAGACATCTCAGTAGCTGGGGAGATCATGGAGATGCTTCTCCTTTGGGAAGGTACCCGGCTGAGAGTCCAAGCAGTACTACAGTCTTACCTACAAGCAAAGCTGCTAAGTAGTCCTCAAAGAGTAGCCCTCAAAGAAGGGACATTTGCTAATTTGGTGGGCTACTGCGCCATCATCGGTTTCATTTGAGAGGAAGGCAGGCATGGACACTCTGCTGATGTCATTATGGTGGGACCATGATGGAGCAGCAGCAGCAGGAGGTGACTCACTACAACCTTTTCTCTTGCTGTACACATAATGAGAAAGTTCCTGCCAGCAGGTAGATCAAACACACATTGAGTTGCACAGAAAATTTACACCTCTCCGACTTTTTTTTTCCAGCTTTCTGCAGGCCAGACACAGTTCCAAGGTTTTCTTCACTTTGAGAAGGACTCTTTGAAGACATGTGAGATGCTTACTGGAAAACCTGGGGTACATGGCTCTGGTCTGTCATGTTTATGCTTCAGCCTGGCCCTGTCTTTACAATGTGAGATACCAGACAAGAGACAGTTGTCTTCATAGTATGTTTCCGGGAGGAGACAGCACTCAAAGAAATTAGGCTTTCTTAGACTAGGAAATAAAATTCTGTTGTTTCCTAAACTATGTTGTTAACATAGTTTTATTGGTGCTACTTCAAAGTATGCCATAGCTAGTGGAGGCAGGCTGTGTAACTTTTAAAACAATTCAATTGCTGTGGTAAACCTTGTTTCTTTGCTATACTCCACTGAAATACACAGTGTTTACAAGAATTGTCTTCTCCTTCTACATGAGACACAGCTTCAGTATGTCTGATAGACACATGACTGACCTGCTAAGTCTGTTTTCTGCTTGTGTTGCACAACCATTTTTTGTTTAGCAAATAGTCACATGGATTTGTGTAAGACAGTTAACTGGTGCACCATTCACTATGGCATGCAGTGTGGGACCACTGCAGATCATGTACTGAACAAGTAACCGGTCATCCATGCAATGATCAACCTGATCAAACATCACTCAGTCTTTCATCTCTGCTCTGGTCTCTGTTTCATCCTGTTCTCTTCTCCATCATGAACAAATTTGCCATCTAGTACTCAGATGTTTATTGCTTCCTTTATATTCCTGACACCAACTGCTATGGTCACCCAGACTGCACATTATCTTGTTTTTAACTTGTATTCATATGTCAAATACTTTGGGGTCTGGACTGTCTTTGTTGCCCTCTGCTTTGCTCATTTCTTTCAAAGGGCTCTCTCTGATATGGATCAAAGCTTTCAGTGTCTTAACCTCATAGTTCTGCTTTGAGTCTAGTCTATGACACAAGTCTATGACTTGCAGAGTCCACAAGGTTTAGGACAGAGTCACCAGAATAATTTTTGACTGAGGAAAGCATAGGGATGCAGAGCCAGGAGAGGATGAAAGCTGGGAGCAGTGGTGAAGATGTGGAGTGATATGTATGCAGCAGGGTGGCTGGAGAAGATTACAATGTATGGAGGAGCCCCTAGGAAGCTGAATGCAGAAAGGAAACAGTGAAGATTATAAGGATGTACTGAAGCAATCAGTAAACAGGGAACAGTGGGTTGCTGACCTCCAAGGAAAGGAGGAATTGAGAAGCAAGCTAAAAAAACCCCCAAGATCTGGAAGGAAAGTGAGGCATTTGGAAGTGTGAGCAGGGCCTGAGAGGAGTATGAGCTATGAACTTTGACAGAAGCAGGTGAGAGTGAGGAAGAGAAAGATGGAAGAGAATGTATGGTAGAAAGGTGACAGCCACAGCATCAAAGTACAGGCCATTGAGTTGCATGCAAAATAATATGAAGCCTTATAGGATGCTGGTACCTTATGGCTCACAGGCAAGAGGTCATCAGTTCCTGAGGGAAAGGGAAATACAGGTATCCTCTCCACCATGAATGCCCATGAGAACCTTTGCAGCTGAAACAAATAGCTATTTCCAAGCCACAGCCTTCCTAGCACTGCGATCTCACCTCTTAGTCCACAGATTTTGGATTCTTCCTGCTTAAAGGAGGGCATTAAAAATGCCTATTAGGTGCCACAACCAGGGAAAAATGATGGACAGCAAAATACAGCTGGCTCAGCCAGACTAGTTAGCAGAGTAGCATATCAGAAGTGGCCTTTTCATAATTCATATTTTCATATTCCTAACTGCGTTAGGTAATACGAGACAAGGTCCTCACAAACAGCACTGGCCAAGACAACTGTCAGCAAAGCCCAGTTCGCACAGATACCACCACTGCACCGAAATCTGCAGGGTCTCGTCCATCTCAGAAAAGCTGTCAGTGCAGAAGCGTTGAAAGAAATCCTTTCCAGCTTCCTTATTTCTTGCCACAGACAAAAGATTTTGGGAGTGATGGAGCAGCATCACACCACCCTTTCATCTTTCCTGTTTGAATTTTTCTCATTCTGGCACAAGAAAAATATTCACACCGATCATACATAGCTCATAGGTAACCATGTATATTGTAATGTTTTGGTGACAACACCAACAAAAAGTTAAAAGCATTGTATTACTGGAAGTCTTCAGTGTTTCCAAACACATCAACTAGGGCAATGTTGCTGTGTGAGCAAGTCTGATTTCTTTTTCCAAGTGTAATTGAAGCCAAAAACAAAAAAAGAAAAAAAAACAAAAAACAAAAAAGGAGAAAAAAAGAAGTAGAAGTAAAGGGAGAGATACATTTTTCCTTGGGTATGGAAAGTCCACCCCCTGACTGGCTGTGTGTGTGGACAGAGCAGCCAAAGCACAGACACTAGGGCTGGCTAGAAATGAAACTTTAGCAAAGATTCAGTGCACAGTGGTGGCTCATGAAAAGATAATTTTGGTTTTTCTTTCCTTTGCTGGGACTTAACCTTTTGTTAACAAAACTGAGCTGAGAGAACACATTTTCTCCTGCTGAAGGAAGGGCCAGGCCAAATTAGTAAACCTGTGTTGTGGTTTAATCCCAATCGGCAACTAAGCACCACATAGCCGCTCATTCACCCTCCCCCTCCCCCTGCCCCGGTGGGATGGGGGAAGAGAACCAAGGGGGGAAAAAAACCCCTAAAACCCATGGGTTGAGATAAAGGCAGTTTAATAGGACAGCAGAGAAAGAGATAATAGTAATAATAATGATAATTATAAAAGAATATACAAAACAGGTGATGCACAAAGCANGCTGTAGGAGGTGCCGGGTGACTGGGAAGGTCTGGGAGCCAAAGGTAAAGTGTCCCCTGCTCCCAGGCTCTCAGAACTGGGTACTCCCAGGAAGGTTTTGGAGCTTAGCTATTAGAACTGTATTTGAAGTGGCTTGCCACCAATACTGCAAAACCCAGTTTAGACTCATATTAGAGGCCAGGTCTTTCTTCTGAGAAAAAACCCCAAATACCTGGTATGTGGTTTGTGAGTGTGAATGCTTTGGATGCACTTATCCAGTGTGCTCAATTACTTGCTCAAGGTAGGGCATTAAAAATACCAAGGTAGTTGGGATAGAAGATGTTTCTGTGTTTAAACCAGACTTTCTGTCACTTCCAGTTTTTGAAATAACATCAGCTGCAATTATGTCCCCCCGTCTGCCCCCTTGATCCACACTGAAGCATCAATGGCCAGGTATGAAAGTCTCAGAACTCTTTTTATCTCTTTTCTTACAGAACTCTGGAGACTGAGAGGTTGCAATGTGCTCTTGGAGGAGCTAAAGGAGACAACAGAGGAATCAATCACACTGAAAGACACAAAGACCAGCTGGATGTGTCCCATTACCATGCCTCCCAGCCTCGGTGCCAACACTGCACTGTTAGGGTTCTATGCTGTAGGTGGCTGTGTTGGGACTGGTAGTCTCATGGGCAGAGAGGGAGCAGTGTCTCAGGAGGGACTGGACATGAGTTCTTAGCAGCTAGATCTGTGTTGATCATGAAGAAAAATTGTGTTTCTGGAAGGGAAGTTTAGGAGGGACAGGTAGTGGGTTTTTATGAGTGAATTGTGAGGAGGTCTCAACATTGGAGAAGACTTTGTCATCACCCTGCTCTGTCTCCTTCTCCCTATTTGCCTTTTAAAATCAAATGTTCCTCCAAGATAGTCCTACTACCTGGGGTTTTCCATTTTACCTTGGTCATCCTAGAACTGGGAGCCATAAGCTCCCTCTCCATATTTCCTGCCTGTGTCTTTAATGCCTGCTCTTCATTCTCTGTGGACTGGGACAGAAATCTGAGCACAGGGTTTCTTTGCTGTAAGGAAACAACAGTGCCTTATTCTCTGAAGTACCCTGTCATATGGGTCAGAAAATGAACCAGTAGCTGCTATGGGGTCCCATCTCCAGGCATTGCAGATCCATACTAACCTGCAGATATTGGCATGCATGCCCTTCTACCTCATAGTGTCTGACCCACCTTGTCTAGTATTATGCCACACCCCAGTACACACAAAAATGCTAGTCAACTTTTATGGCTGGCTATTTTAGTTCCTGCCTTGTGCACTGAAGCATCCTGCTGGCTGTCCCACCATGGCCGTCATTGTACCAGAACAGGCTAGTGGGCCCAAGGGCTTGTGCCTACATAGATGCACTGTTGGATTTTTCTTGAAGAATAGCCTGTGACCATTATCCATGAGCTGAAGCTAGTGTGAGGCCTTTCTTCCTTAATATGTCTCCCTGGTTATGCATTCTCCATTGACATATCCTCTGGCTTCATGGCGCTGCCAAATGTTTCATGGACAAACGCATCCCTACAAATTACATGATCAAGAAAAGCAACATTTAGATGTACATCAGCTGAACATCAGAAGTATGTGGTGGCAATAGATATCGGATGCTTCTTCCATTTCCAGATATTGCTCGTGAAAACGTTGGGGGAAATCTGCTAATATTTAGTCAGTTGGTTATGGCTTTGTATAGTCTATCTCGCTTTTCCTCTGAACCCAGTTCAACCTTCAGTGCTATGGAATATTTTAATGGAGAATCAGCTGTTGTAGGTGCTATGATTAGTCTTTCTGCTGTATTCTACCTTGTGTCAGGGTGTTGAAGAGTGCGATAGGTTGCCCTGGGCACTCTGAGCAATGTCACATTGCCAGGACACCTACAGGGAATTAGGAAGAGCCAGTCTACTGGTAGTGTCATTCTCCTTCACTGGGATATTTTACATCTTCCCATTTCCTAGTATGCTGAGCAGTGGTGTGCTGTCATACCTCTCCTCCTTCCAAAGGAGTATGCTGTGGGAGACAGTACCTACAGTGTAACTCAAGTCAAAGATTATTACATCAACCACTTTCCCCTAATCCATATAGCTAGTACTTTAATTTTAAAAGGCAGTCAGTTTTCCCTTGGTAAACCAGGATCAACCTTTCCTGGTTACATTCTTTTCCTTCTCATGCTTGGCACTGGGTGCCAGGAGGATGTACTACCGAGGTAAGGATGGATGGTCTGGAGTTATCCAAGTCATCCTTGCTTGCTTTCTGTACAGCTGGGCACAATGTTGCCCTTTTTCCAGCTGTCAGGGATGACAGATGAAAGAACCTCATAATCACATCAGGCAATTCTTTCAGCAGCTTCAGATGTATACCAGCACCTTTGAAGTGTATCCTATCCAATCCCATGCATTTTGATATCGCGTCTGTTGCTGCTCCACTCCTGGCTGTTCCTCAACTTTCCAAACTATTATGATATGTTTGGAGATCTGGGAGCAGGCTTTGCTTCTACAGACTGTTGCAATGAAGGCTTTGAGTACCTCAGCCTCTTCTAAATCTGAGGCATCCATCACTAGTTTGTCCCTCATTCCCCAGCAGACATGTATTTTCCCTGGACTGGCTACTATGATAATTACAGAATCCATCTTGTCACACATCCTATCCCATGCAAGTTTTTGCTCCAGCTGGGCTGTGAGAGGCCTTTCTGATTTTGTCCTTCTGTACCCAAGCAGTGCTTCTGTCCTCCTCCTACATAGCCTATCCTTTTTTTTCCACCTTTTGCATACACACTTTTTGCATTGAATTATTTGTGAAACTCCTTCCTTAGCCAGGATAGCTTTCATCCAAAATTCCCAGACTCCCTGCACTACAAAATAGTTTGAAGATGCTGTCTTTCATTCCTCATCTCCCTGTACCTACCAAGATGTTAGGCCAGGGCAAACAGCTGCTGCTGCTGTGTCACTGTCTTTTTACAGTTCTTGGATGCTGCAAATCAGTGGAATAGTGACTGACGGCACAACTGGAACTATGGATTTCTGGGACACATACAGTTGCCTACCTTCCTTCCCTGCTGTTAGATGAACATGGACAAAAGCGAGGCTATCCATGCTGAAGGACAGTGCATTCCCAAAACCCAGCGAGCACTTTCTACTGTCTTAGAGCAGTCAGAAGAATACATCAGGTTCACAGAGGCAGCGTGGAGCGGGTGGATCCAGGGGCAAGGCTTGAACTGAAATTGAAGGTGGTGTTTAGAGAACAGAACAAGAGGAAGCCAAGGAAGGATGGAATGGAGTGAACGACTGAGGGATGATGCAGCAGAAAGTCTGGCAGAAACAGTGAGTGGCTCCGGGAGTCTTAGAGCAGGCAGGAGGTGGTCACTGTAGTGAACAAGCCAGGAGGATTATCATATACCTAGAGAATGTCACTTGCTTGCAGTGTGTCTAGCAGTTAAAGCAGGAGACAGGAGGAAGCTGTGTGTGATAAGGAGAGGGAAGAAGTATGCAGTGAAGAGCCGTCAGGTCTCTGAAGGCAAAAGTGGTTGAAAAGACCTCGTATGGGAGAATCCTTGAAAGCGGTGTGGTTGTGAGGGGAGCTGAATGAAGCGAGGTGGAGTAGCTACCAGGTAGTGTTAGCTAGCTATTAGGTGTCTCAATAGGAGACCCCACTTTTTAGTCATGGGATCATAACTACAAAGTGGATTGGGAGCAGGCAGCTGTGAGGCAGAGGAGGTAAAAAAAACTCTAGCCTATATCCTTCAAGAACGTGCAGCTCAGCATTTGCTGTTGCCCAGCAGTCTTTGTCTTTTTGTCACCATGCTCCATCCAAAACAGTTCTTTTGTGCCCATCCAACAGTGCTCTGAGGGAATGAAGGGATGTCTGCCAGGCATACTGAGGTCATGTGAATGAACAAAAAAATGCAGACAGCTTTGCAGTAAGGGATATACTGAAGGCTAATCTTGTTTCAGCAACTAGAAACAGGACTCGATGTGCTCTGGGCCTTTTTATCCTTGGCTAAAGCCAAGCTTGATGGCAGCTGATGAGAAGGGTGGGGAAACACCAGTGTGCTTGCAAATACAGTGGATATGCAAGTGCAGTGCTGAGCCTGCTGGTTAGAAGCAGACAGCGATAACACAGCACTTGTTTGGAGCATCTATGCCCTTCTTGTGATAGATCTGAGGCAAGAGGCAGGGGAAAACAAGGACAGGGAAGGGGCTGATGTAGATAGGGAGAGGAGTGGTGGCTGGGTATTTTGGGTGCAACAAAATGTTGGGCCAGTGTGCGTTTTCTTCTCTGGGCTTTTGACCTGAGCAACCTCACTGGAAAAAGGGACAATCAGGGTGAAAGCGTAGCAAACAGAACAAGGTAGATCACCCAGGTCTTATAATGGGATGGTTCCCGGCATGCAGGGGTCGAACTGGAACTGCTGGCCGTGCTGCATCGTTGCGCAAAAAGCTCGCCAGCTTCAGGCAGAAAAGCTGGCAGTGCCATCTCCTGGTCAAAGCAGAGGCTTTAAGCTGAGAAGCTTGCATTTCGTTCTGCTATTGACCGGCTGAGTGATCTTGAGCAAACCACTTCCCCTCCTTGCACCTGGGTATTTTCATGAACAAAATTACGACCCTAGGAAAGTCGGTGAGCAAAGTTCATACCCATCTAAATTAAATGTTGACATCATCAACTAAAAGTGCAGAGCTACACTCAGGTTGACAGTCACAGCTGAAAGGGAAGGACAAGTATTGTCTGGGTCTTTCCATGTCTTTCTTACTGAGTTTCTGCACGCAGGCATGACATATTTCTTGGCTGTGGTTCTTTTTAACTGGGAGCTTCCTAAAGGACCTGTCCTGGTCCAATCTCCAGCTACATCACAGCAGAGTTCTTGAGCCATGTAGCTGTATCACGTTGCCCCAGAAATTGTACTTGATGTGATAAATTCAGCACAGTCAAGTTTTAACAATCATCACCAATAAGGGAGCTGGGTGTGGTGGGAGATGATGAGTGGCCTTTGAAAATTTGCACTAAGCACACTATAGCTATATTTTCACTGGGTTGTGAAAGCAACACCTTCAAAACTGTATCATACCCTCCATGTAGGCTAGGCTACAACTTCCCCGCAGGATATGTATGAGCAATCAGCCTCTGCAGAAAGGTAATCACATCCTGCAAACTAGAAATTAGGATGCCCAATTGTCTGCAGAATGGTATTTTTTGCATGAACCCAAAGAGAAACATGACCAAAATACAAACTTTTCATACAGCATCAACTGCTGGAATTTATTGTCAGCTGCCATTCAGAGCTACCTGCATAAAGGGCCCAGGCCAAACTGATAAATGCTCAGGACCTATTAAGTGCCACAGCCAGGAAATGCTGATGGGCACGCAAAATGTAGCTGGCTCAGCTAGAATAAAGTTAGCGGAGTAGTGTATCAGAAGCAGCCTTTTCAGAAACACAAAGCAAA
>VZTL01023790.1:0-26213 GCA_013400535.1 Scopus umbretta | reverse complement strand
CAACCCAAACTGGTGCAGGAGAGCAGGCAGGACACACCTCAGCTCCCTGGAAGCCCTCACTGGACTGGTAGCTAGAAGGGACACAGGAATGGTCACACCCAAAAGCACTCACTTTGCACCAGATGCACAGACATCGGGTGTATTTGCTTGTGCGCTCCCCCGCCACCAGGGAAACTGCGGAGGCATAGCATGGCTTGTGGTTCATCATCCCCTTATGTTGCCTGGCATGGAAAGGCAAGGTGGTGCCGCAGGGGCACAAGGGAAGGGGGTTGTACTGCCCCTGGTGCCAGTGCAAAGGGCTGTAGGAGGTGCCGGGTGACTGGGAAGGTCTGGGAGCCAAAGGTAAAGTGTCCCCTGCTCCCAGGCTCTCAGAACTGGGTACTCCCGGGAAGGTTTTGGAGCTTAGCTGTGATGACCACATATCTGACGTGTGATCTGTGGGTGTGGGCACTTTGGCTGCACACATACAGTATGTTCAAGTCTCCCCAGTAGCGTAATGAAAAGGCACAAAGTGTCCACACAGCCAGACAGCTCTAGCGAGGCTTTCCAGGTGCCTTGATCATAACTTGCAGATCTTCGTCTTCCTTTCTCCTGCGGGGAAAGTAAGGCAACAGCTGCATCACTGTAATCATACAGCCATGCACACATGCCCAGCTTTGCAGCAGAGAGAATCAAGGTTTTTGTCCAGCTCCAGTGATGACCGAGCCTTCACACGACGCCCTGGGCACAGGGTTCTCTGTGGCAAGGAGACCACAAAATTGCTGCTGATCCTGCGGTTCGCCTCTGATGTACTTGGTGACTTGCAGGAAGAGAGCAATGTGGTGCCAAACTCTCTTCCAGCATCAGCCAGAGACCTGAGATTGTGTCTTTCCATGTGGAAACCTCTATTACCAGAGTTGAAAAGACCGCATGCTCCCTGCTAGCACTATGTTAGGTTATTTGTCTCCATCAGGGGCCCAGCTACCACAAAGAAAGGGGTGAAACAGCACAGTGAGGGTGGTGGAGGGTCTCCTTCCATTCAGTGGAGCAGAGTCTTTTCTCCAACCCCAGAAGCAGTGTGGTGATGCATGCTCCTTGGCACAAACAGGGCCCTTCCTCTCCTTTCCATGATCTCCCAGGGCCTTGGAAGTAGCTAGAATTTTGCTAACCTGCTCTCTTCCTTCCAGCTCATAGTGTCTCTTCTTGCTCCTCACAGGCTTTCTGATATATCTGTGTCTGAACCTACTTGTGCATGCCCAGAACTAGGGACCAATGCACCTCTGGGGTGATCACTGCCCTCTGCTGACATCTCTCAGCCTTAGGAAGAGCAGAGATGGGTAGACTGAAAGTGTGGATGGAGATGGGGTTGCATTACCTGGCCAGCTCTGGGCTCTCTCTCATACCTCTAGGCCTTTCTTGTGCCCCTGAACCTCGCTTGGTCCTTCCTTCTACCACATGGCATTTTCCCACTGCTTTCTGATGGCCCCTTTTCTCCTGTAGCTGCTTCTGCCTCGTGCCATGTGTTGCAGGGTCTGCCTATATAGAGAGCTGAGGGTGACCTGGTGTTACACTCCTTTACACTTCTGGGATTCTCTGTATTTTCCCTGATGTTTCAGCCCATTCCTCCTGCTCTTCCCCACTTTTCTGCTTCCCCTTTGCTCTTCCCCATCTCCCCTTAAAAAGCCATTCTTTAAGCCCCGCTTCATGCTGCTGTCCTTCTGTCTCAGGTATTCTTCAGGATGTATAGCCCTGTGGACAAAGCTTTGGGTGAGGATATGAAGGTTCAAGGCACATTATCCTGGGCAGTGACTAAACTTGCATTAATCCCATCCCAAACGCTGCATGACACAAGGGACCCACTGAGCTTAAATCCAAGCCAAAGCCTTGTCTTACAGGGACCATGGTCTGGTGGATGCTCCTACTGCCATCCTTGCATACTTCAAGTCCTGTCCTAGTGCAAGGTCATCTTATGATGTCTTCTGCTGTGCTGGAGAGGGAAATGCCCACCAGGGATGCCGGCAGGGCTACTGCTGGAGGTGGAAGTGTGTGCTGTGCTGGCCCTGCAGCTCATTACCTGGCCATGTCTCCAAGGTGGCTCTGCAGCCCACAGCTCCTCTGGCACTGCTCCAGTAAAGCTGTTGAGCCTAGGGCTGGGAGAAACCCGAGGGCTCTGCTTTCTGTGGTGAGCCCAGGCGACTTTTGCCACACGCCTCTTCTGCTGTGAGCAGTTATTTCTTCACCTGGGTTCCAAAAGAATATCACAACTTTTAAAAAGTCTATCCTGCTTTTTTTCATGCAGACATTTCCACAGGCCGCCAGCCTCCCACTCTCTCTGTTGTCTTACCAATGAGTTAACATTACCTCTCCAAAACTGATTACCTTTGGACCATGATTTGATTCCTTGCTGCTGAGGTCTCTCATTCCTGCTAGAGCACAGCACCCAGAGGGAAACACAAGCTGCCAAGTGCAGCCTCACTGAAGGGTGCTGACTCTGTGTTACCCTGTCTGTAGCATGGAAACGTACCTGGTTATGTGGCAACACACTAGCATCATCTGTGTTTCCCAGGTGCCTCACCCTTAGCAAATAGTCCATACAGATGGTTGCCATTCACCCCCCATGCCCCAACTCCCCTTGCAAAGCTTAGATTATTCTGCAATGTAACTATCAGTAACAATTTTTTAGAGCAACTGATAGCTCAGAGAGGTAAATCTTGTCATGCCAAAGCACAGGGCTACTCTGAAACATGAATACCATGCCACCACCCCACAAAACATGCAACCCCTTTCCTCCCCCCTCCCCCAAACCCCCAAACTCCAAACCACAACCCAAACTAGACTACGGCTCAGCAGTGCTTCTGTGGCTCCCAACGTGCACCTGACCCAGAGCTACAGGCTTCAGAGATCAACTGATTTTTCTACAGTATTGGCAGTCTTGCTTAGCTTTGCCCTGCAGAGCTAACACAGCTCACAGGGGGGAAGCAGACCCATTAATGACATTGCTTATTAAGATCCAGCAATGATGTGACTGATGCCCCAGTAAAGCCTGCTGCAGGATCATCCAACATAACTGTTACTAATGGTGATGAGGCAGAGGACCAGACCTGGCTTGACCCTCCAGCTCGTCTCTGTTACAGAGTGGACTGATACGCAAGTGAGGTGATTGTGAAGAACTGGTGGAGCTGAAGTGACACACAACCTTATTTACTTTCATCACAGCCCTGTCTCTGTCATAGCATCTGCCAGTTCAGCCCTTTCCACCTGTCCTCACCTGCTTTGTGGGAAGGGCAACCTGAGTGGAGCTGGCAGCAGGTATGCCTTCATACAAAACAGATCTCCCCCTACATGTACACAGAGATTAGATCCACATATTGCTGAGAAGCAGAGAGGATGAGATGTTGCAATTCTGGTTTGATACTCGCTTGGCAGAGAGAAGCTGTGTTTTGTAACACTCCTGTGCCTGCTGCTTTTCCTTGGGGCCTCCCTCTTCTCCTCATCCCCCTCATTTTGCAGGGCACACAAACCAGAACGTAACCTTCTTTGCATAATCTCACCATAACTGTGCATAATACCGCCCTTTAGCTCTAAGACAAAAGTTTTCTGCATTGACAAACTGGTGTTTCTGCCCAGCCAAGGTATGGCCAGTGCTGCACAGTAACAGGCCCTTTTACTGAGCCCATGTGGTGCCTCAGTCTCCCCATCCATGAAAATGAGATTATATGGATATTTGTCAAGTCTTTGCATGCCTGCAAACAAGTATTGCTCTTGCCTGAATTTGGTATACCTCAACTGGTAAACATGCCTCTCTTCTGCCTGCCCTTTTTTTTTTTTTTTTCCTCCTCCATGCTGTGCTTTCTAGGCATCTCCCTTTGATTACTTACCTTTGGGATTCTTTCTCCCTAGGTGTATGACTAGCCCCCATCTTTCCTTCTTCCTCCCTGCCCAAGCAAGATAGGTTCCTTTTGCATTACTTCTTTGTTCTCTGTGGTATTTGCAACACCCTCCCAGCCTTGTATCACCTGTGAATTCCATTCCTCCTGGTTGTGTTTTCCCTGTCTTTGCAGCACCTAGAATGACGAAGCCTTTTGTGCTGCTGTTGCTGCAATTGAACCTGATACTTGAAAGGAGGAGAAAAGGTTGGAATAAACTGCTCTGATGATTCATCCCCGGGGCTGAGAGATTTGCTCCTTTGATATCAGTCCCTTGATCAGAGCTCTGCTATGTTATCTCTGTTTGTCTGGGGAGACTTAATTCCTGGCACATTTGGGCTGGTGGAATCCCAGATATCAGAGCCAGTGACTGGAAAAGGAGTACACTGCATTCTTCTCCCGCTCTTAGATATGTCGAAAAGTCTGTAAGGTTTGATGCTCCAGGGCCTATAAGCCCCTTAAGACAGCTTTTGTCTGCATTTAATGCAACTGAGAAACCTCTAACTTTCTTCCACCTGCCAAAATCCATCACCTGCTCTCTCTGTATCTTATAGCCCTGCAGAGGTGTCCCAACACAGTTTCATCTTCCTCCTGCCTTGTTCTGTGGGGAGATTTCCCTCTCAGCTCATCCTTTACTTGTCTGCTCACAAGCTCACAAGATATTGAGGACCCTTTCACCGTTCCTTTATGAGACTGTGCACTAATCCACTGGTCATGAAGCAGGATGAGTGAAAACCATGAAAGGAGCATGGAAAGCCTAGCTTGAGCTTATCCTACCTCAAATATCATGGTCACAAGCCTAATATCAAAGGGCTGGATGAGTGGGATGGATTCACAAGTATTGACAGCTGAGCTGGAAGAGAGGACATGGAGACCCACAGTTTTGCAGGCTGGGCTAAAGTGGGAATTCTTTGGAAGATTTGCCTAGGAACAAGTTGGGCAGGGTCACACAGGGACCACATCTGTACAACTAAGTGGGGTTTCCAGAGTGAGAAAGTGGGAGAGTGTTTTCTCTATGTATACATTTTGATTAAAATGCTCTGCATTACACAAAATGGTTAAACAAGATTTGAGGTTTCAACACTTCAGACAGCTTGGTGCCATGGCAATAACCACCATTAAAAATCTTCATAGCTTTTATCAAAGACAAGGGGAAACAGTTCAAGTAGAAAAAAAATGTAAGTATTAGAAAAAAACCTCATCCTTTTTCTTTTTAGGGAGAAAATATACTACAGATAACAGTAACAACAGTTAAGATCCATTATTCTAGGGTAGTTAGTCAGGATAGACCTGGAGCATAACCTTGCTGTTACTGTATATAGAAACTGCTTTCTTCAAAGACGAAACACATGTTGAGTTGGGAAAGGAAGACCAACAAAGGAGGAAAGAGCACCTTCCATTTCTGATGCTGGAGTCTCGCACCACTTTCTGCTGGTGGCACATGCATTGTATGGACAGGCACTTTGGGAAGTGGGAAACACACAGCAGCGTCATGCTGGCTGAGAATTTGCTGTACTGGCACACTGCCCAGAAGCTTGTAGCCATACAGCCAGAGAAATTGCTTTGGCCAGTTGCCACAGATGCCTTTTAAGCATGAAGTCAAGAGAGAGAAGGTAGACAGAAAAAGATTTGTGAAAGATTGGTAAGAGCAGAGGAATCATCCACTATAGTTCAAGAGGTATTTGGAATGAGGCTAAAAGTGGTAGACATGGTGACACTGTCCAGGACCTTCTTTTCAGCCTATTCTCATCACAATTTTTTTAGCAGATCAGGGGATTAAAATCCTAAAGGTGAGACCCAGGAGACTGGGAGTGCTGGCAACACTGGCAGAGTTCTTTTATTCCACTTTCACCTTTCTCTTGGCATCTGGGCCAAGTTACACTTCTCTTGGAGAGCCTCAGTGTGTGGACTTCAGGAAGGACATAGGAGCAGAAAGATCCATCTCATTATAATGATCAATAACTTATCCTAAACTGCTTTGCTGGAAACCAAGCCCATTCATTTCTTGACCCTTACAATTTTTTTCCACGGGGCAGATTTTAAGAGAGAGAGAGAGAGAGAGAGGATTAAAATATATGTGTGTGTGTGTGTCACAAGTTTTCATTTTTACCTTTTGTTGATTTTACTGAAAAATTTTGCACAGCAGTATAAGTTGAGGTTTTGTTACTCTGAATGCTTTAAAAGAAGAGGCCCCTGCAGACTGTTCCCTTCCTTCATGAACCACTTAACATGGGAAGCTGACTCCTAAATTACATTTACAGAAGGGAAAATGGAGGGCAGCTAGGAAATACTGATGAATGTTATTTAAGGTTTGCAGACTTCCTAGATCCTCCCCCAGCCTTTTTTTAGGTAGGAGTTACCATAGCTCCCCTTACATCTTCCAGCTTTGGAGAGGTCTTAACTTACTTTTTTGTGGCTCTGGATGGCTGCTATGTACAGTGAAGTATCAGCCCTGATCCTGTTTAGCTCTAGCCTAAGAGAAAGGGAATCCTTTTCCTTCTACTTTTTTTATTACCCACTTGAAACTTGGTTATATTCTTTCACTGGAAATATATTTTACCCCTTTAGAAATTTTTCAGCACAGCATGACACATATTAAAGAAAAAAAAGTGGCAGCATGTTTATGATTTTTCCTTTCCACTGCCTATACTCAGTACAGCAAAACGGTATGTGCTAGGGGGAAAAAAAAATCTTTTTCTGGTACAGACTCATTAACAGTATTTGCAAGGAGAACAAGGCCATTGNACCAAGCCTCCAAGAAACTTGGCATTTTCCTGGTGTAGTGGTAGCAATAAGGAACTCTAAACTGTTGCAGCCTGAACTAACACAGGTCTGCCAGCTGAACCCAAATGCAGATGTAGCAATAGTCCTGTTGGTGGCATCAGCTGTGTCTTCGCTGAAGAGGCTGTTGGGCAGAGCTACACCAACAAGAGGTGAGCCACAATGGCTCAAGCTGTGACTGAACATCTGAGCCTAGCCAGGATGCTGTCAGCTTTAACTTTCAGTTCTTGCTCTGTCCATGCTGTACACATCAAGCCTTGTTCGTGCATTAGCTATCATGGGATGCTTTGCCAGAACACAGACATCTCAGAGTCAGGTCCATCCAGTGTCTTTATCCAGATCTGAGTTTTCCCATTTGACCCTGTCCGATTCCTTCTTTTTCCTATCTGATTTCTTCTTTTAGGAGAAAAGAGCAGCAACTGACAAATGAAGAGGTCTGAAAGGTAATTTACTACTTAAAACCCCAGTGAAAAGCAGAAGTAAAAAAAACCCCAAACAAATCAAAAGCTGTTGCCTGGAAGAATAATTTTGCTGAGGTCATCTATGAAAGGTGTAGAAGACTTTGGGGCAGAGATAGAACATGGCTGGGCAGGGATTGTTGTAAGAAAATCAGTTTGTCACAACCATATGGGCTGTGCCAGTGAAAGGAGCTAGTTACAGAAACCATTTCTGTGAGCATTTCTGCTTGTGCATTTTCCGAATGATGTCCACAACCCCAGCAAAAAAGGTTGTTTTTGCAGCCTCCCCTGCCTTCTACATCACTGGATTTACTCTGTCAGTAGCACCTGTGTTCACTAGCTTGCGGCTGTCTTGGGCAAGTCAGCGTGAGATACAGCCACATTGTGGAGGGCATGGGGACAGAGAATTAGGACTTTTTCTCTTTCCTCCTGGTCTGTCTAACTACTAGTCTTTCCACCTCACTGCCTTTATGGAGGAAACCTGGTCATTTACAAGCTACTGTTTAATTTGCTGTGACCGTTGCACAGTTCAGTGCCATCTCAGAGAAAGCAAAGGACTTAGCTGTTGATGATGTTACTAACATGCCTGTGAAGAATTTACCCTTTTTATTGGAGTGTGATTCCAGCTTCATGGTACAGAAGAGCAGATAAAGGTTAAGATACTAGAAAACACTCTGAGCTAAGAGCATGAGCCTGGGAAGGCTCTCACAGAGATCATTGTGGGATAATAGTGAGTAGTCAGGCCCAGCCTGGAATAACACAGTACCAAACCAACCAGGGTCTGGCTCAGTTTGATGCCAAGCCACATCTGTCAGCTGCCTGCAGTGCTGGTTTTAGGGAGCTGTGTCCCGTGCTGTGCAGGGGAGATAAGCTGCCCTCTGAGAGGTGGTGCTGCTCTGAAACCACAGAGCTGGGGTGAGGCCCTGAAGTTCCTTCAGCTCCTCTACGTCTCAGTCCCCCTCCCGCCCCCGGGAGGTGACTCTCTCTGTGCTGCCCCACTCCTTGGTCTGGTCGGGTGGCTGGCTCTGCTCCTGGGGCAACACCACCCTCCTTCCCAGCTTCTGCCCAGCGGGACTTTGTAGTGCAGGTGACTATGCTAGTTTATTATGGCCTCGGGGCACTTTGCAAGAAAGATCCCAGACACCTTCAGAAGTAGCTGAAATCAAGGAGATCAAGTGCAAAGTGCTCAGCCAGTGAGACTCCCAACAAGTATGGTGAAGCCACAGCTACCCCCTGCCACTTAATGCCAGCACCCCAGATCTTTGTCATGTTTTCTGCCATGTCTTCAGATTAAACAGTTGTAGAAGATATGCTGATATCCTCCAGATCTACTACCTTGTTTTCCTTTTCTAAATGCACCTAAGGCAAGTTTTCATAAACTTGAACACCAATATATGGTAACAGGCCAGACATGAATAGGAAGGAGCACATGTCATTCTCCTTAACTGGTGGCACTGGAGCTGCCCAGTGGGGTCCCAGTCTTTGTACAGCCCATGTCAGTGGTGTCTCTCCCTTTGCTTTGTTAGCTAGGGACTGAGGGCAGGTATGAGGGACTGTGATCTGAGCTCTTGTGGCACTACAGCTCTGACATGTGGAATGATTCAGAAGTGAGGCACGAGCCAAAACCACCATGTAGAGGCTGTTGCAGAGTAATTGCCATATTCAGGATGTTCTTGGGATTCTGTCAGGGCAGTTGTGCTCAAAAGCCTTTTTTTGCTTTAAGTTTTTCAAGTGAATTTTGTATTTAAAACTGCATTTCTTGTGCAGAGACATCTCAGTCCCTGCAGTTTGTAGGCATAGAAAAGTGTTTCATGCAAACAGAAATCGTAATAGTGAATGTCAAGTTAAAGAGACCTTAGCCAGGCCCTTAGTTCCCGCCAGTCTGCACCTCATGGGAAAGTAGTTTGTCCCAAAGCAGCAGAATCATGCTGTGATGTGGCAAGTGAGTTGAAGAGTCTGCCCATGATGGCTCAAGAGCAGCTGCATTGATTTTCAGGTTTACTCACAGGCCAGTTCCGAAGTTCCTTTTGGCTTCCCATGCAGGGTTCTCAGAACACTCCTAAGTTGCCTCTGCCCTAAAAACAGGGAAGCCGGGACTCATAACCTGCCATGGGACACAGAGCAGCAGCAGAAGTGCTGATAGAAGTGGTGCTCTATGTCCTTTTGAATTGATTGAAATCCTACTTCCTATGGTCTTGCTCACCCCCACCTGTCTGTTTGTTCTCCCTGATGATATTTGAACACTGTCACAGCAAGCAGGTTCCCCTCTCTGGCCTGTTGGGCAGGTACTGTGTGCTAGCACAGCCTTGGGAAGAAGGCAGTGACAAGTGTCTGTGGAGCAATGAGGCACAGAGGGGGTGCAGGGATGGTCCAGATTAAATAATTTTACATTTCTGTGGATCTCCATCCTCAGCTCTGAGCTTCTGACATGAGATATGCACATGTCCTGGTGCCAAGGCAGGGCTGGTTGTATCAAGAAATATTTGAATTAACTCTGGGGCTTCTGTCTGTGCACTAAGAAATACACACATTAGCTAGAGACTCACAATGTCTCTCGAGATGAAACTACTAACATCTTCCTAAACACAGGCGGAGCAAAACCTCCTGAGAGGAGAGAACTGGAGAAAGCCCATAAAGCAGACCAACCTGCAGGCCTATAGCTGAATTCTGTGGCTCACTCACTTACCTCTAGTTATTTAATGAACAGCTCTGCAGGTGCCTGTCCCCAAAGGACTGTCACCCATATGTCAGCGAACATCAGCTAACGCTACCTTAAAGGAAACACTTCATCTTCTCTATTTCAGACAGCATGGGACAGCCTGGCAAAGGCCACAGCCAAGACTATGGAAATGAAATATGTCTTTGAAAGACCATGGAGGAGCAAATCTGTTAGCTGTGGACCTCATCTGCACTAAATCTTTTCCTGCTTCCATAGTGAAAAAGTCTCTGCTGATTGTCCCTCTGTAGTAGAGCAGTCAGCCGAGATTTCTGAGTCTGCTCTACAAAGTGAGATCTGGTGTTGCATGTGACTTGTCCACTGTTTCTGAGCTTGCTTTGGCACAGATCTGTGGAAGATGGGCCAGACACATTTTTAGCTGGCTCCCTCAAATGCCAGTGTGAAGGAAATTCCTTCTTGGTTTAAAAAAAAAAAAAAAAAAGTTGTTTCTAGCCCCCAGGTCCCCCTCGCTCTGTCTCTGACATCTGTACCAAGAGTGTGGGAAGTGCTTCCAGGTCAGGAGGGTGTGTACATGTGTGTGGGTCTTGTAGGGGTGTCAATGTGACACAAGCCACAAAGCAAAGGTCTCAGAACCCTCCCCGTAACCTGCTGCCAGGGTTTGGGTTTGCTCAGCACGGTACTCTGCAGCTCAGCACCAGACCTACCTCCTGTCTACTATCATGTGTTGGAGACTGGTTGGGACTTGGTCTCCCAATACAGCAAACTGCTCTCTTCTACAGGATATCTACGGTCACGGGATTATTTTGTGACAGGATGATTTGAGTTGAGCCCAAAGAAGCAAGCAGGAGGAGGTTTCCTGGGGCTCTGGATCAGACCCCTGCTCAGGTGTGAGTGAGGAACCTACAGAATGGGAAGAATTCAGAGGGGACATATTTTAGCCCTGATGCCATGTGTGGCTTTCTCTCCCCCCCCTCCACCCTACTCTGTCCCCACCCCACCAATCAGCCTCTTTAACATGACAAAGAGCCTCTAGGAGCGGACGGTGGTGGATATTGCAGTCCCAGGCAGGGTATAGCCAGCTATAAAGGTAACTACCTGTCTACACTTCGGGGCTACCTCAGCTTGCTGGTGAGACCTGCCCCCCCAAGTGGAGGTGGCATCTATTGGAAGGTGGGGGAACCACCCCTTCATCTGCCCCCATGTGTGCACACTTGGCTCTGCCCCCCTACCACCAGGCTTACTCCAGCGGGGCTGGCATGGGGTACCTGGAGTTTTACTGGAACTCAGCGGGGGAGGCAGGACATGCCCCCGCTACGGCTGGGCCAGCGGGAGCCACCGGTGCCAGTCAGTCTCCGGAGGCAGGAGGGAAGAGGCAGATGGCAGGTAAGGCATTTCAGCTAAGTCCTAGAGCTGATCCCCAGGATACCTGTGGTCCCAGGTCAGCCACTCGCTTAACGACCTTGAGCAAATTTTTCTCTCTCCCTGCCTTGGTTTCCTAATGTGTGAGCTAGGCAAGTGTGATGTGGTAGGCAAGGAGGATGGGTGATCTTGGGCAGTCACACCACCTTTCCATGCTACTTTTCTTTGGTGACTGTGAACTGGTTTCCTAAACCTCAACAGAGCCTGCAAGAGTCCAGACACTGGCAGGTCTGTGCTCCAGGATAAAGGGCAGTGTGACAACAAGGTCTCATGGAAGTTCATGGTTCTCAGGGCAGGAATGTCTGGGCCTCCTTTTAGGCAAATGCTGTCATGTGAAAGAAACAAATCCTGAAGGTAATTCTGCCTGTGGCACCCCGTCTCCCCTTACAAACATCTCGCGCCCTTCATGTGCTCATTAAACTTGAGCCAAGGCATGCTCTGAATCACTGTGCCAGGAAATCTGCTCCCTATAAATGCAGCATTGTTACTCTCTACTTCATTTAGATTGCCATTTTTCTCTATTTCCCTCTCCTTTCTGTGCTCTTGTTGCCTTGCCTTTCCCTCCTTGCAAAAAAGTCCCAGGCCCCACCACGGTGGCATTTTCTGTTCCTGCCATTCCTCTCCCACTCCAGTGAGTGGCAATAGAATAGCTGATGAAGGCAGGTTTTTGCCCAGCCCCGTTGTATGGTCAGCAGGGTAATGCTCTTGTAAGGTTAATGGGTGGGAGGAGAGTGAGCTTTCAGAGTGCTGGTTTCAAGCTGTCAGAAACTAGCTATAGAGAGCTACAGGTTCGGGCAGAGTGACTAGTGGCTACTTGGCACATGGCTACTTGCCATGTAGTTTGGAGACAGGCTGAGGTTCTCTGCATGCTGCCTGCTCCACAAAGGCAGCAGGCACATTGACTCATTCGTGCCCCCAGTGGGCCTGGTTTATAGACTTAAAACCTGTCTTCAAAAACTCTGCTGGTGCCTGTCTCTACAGAGAGAGCCCAGTCATGGAAGCAAAGACCTACAGATGTCGAGGGCTTGTGGGAGTGGGTCAGCCTAGGATTTTCATGTTTGTATCTGTTCCACTGTGTTTGTGTTTCTTGCTTCCTCTTTCCTTCACTCTTGTCACAGGAGAGGGAGCGCCTTTGTCTTGAGCTTGAGCTGCAGGTGGTAAATTATATGGGGGTTTGGGATGACAGGCTGAGCAGGAATGTGTGGGAGCTTTAGCTCTACGGTGTCTTGCTGTGGTTCCTGTCTAACAGAAGACTTTCTTGTTTTCCAAACCTACCATCTCAGCATGCTCATTTCCTACCTATAGGGTTTCTACTGCACAGCCTGCAGAAGCCAAGTATCCTGTGGTCCCACATGAAATTTTAACTTCCTGTGCATCCAGGTCACAGATGTTCAGCTTCCTCTCAGCCTCTGCAGTCTACCCCCATGCACATAACACCTCAGCCCTTGCACCTCTTCTGTTGACAGCCCCCTTCTCCTTGTAGGCAGAATCCCTTTGTAATCCTCATGGCCCTGCTCCCCAGCACCAGAAACCTGCCCTACTACACACCTGCCTCTTCACACAGCCCATGCTCTTGGTGGTTATCATCTCCTAGGGGCAGGAAGTAGCCAAGATTATAAGAGCAAGGCTTATAAGAGCAGGCAACCCTAGAGTGGCAGGTACCGCAAAGACAGGTGTGCCTCTGTCAAGAGGGGAACAAGGGGAAAGATACTGCAGACATGGCCACCTTTCTGAGGCCCAGCAACACCTCAAGGCTTTTGAGTGATTGCTTAGTAGCCTCTCAGCTTAGGACAGAAGAAGGAAGGATTCGGTAGGGTGGATGGGGAGCCCATTCCTCAGGAGAGCGTCAGTACTTTGCGTAGGACATACATTTGGGAGGTTGAGGAGGGTCTCTCAGCCGGCTTCAGTGTCACAGCTCTCAGGGTGACTAGGAAGGAGATTGGGAGCCATTGGCTGGGGTCAGTAGTCAGAAAGTGTATACAGAAAATGGTACTGTCCCATTCACAGCACCCCCTCTCTCCTGAAATGTCAGTAGGAGGAGAGGGGATGGATCATGAAGAATGGTTTGCAGAGGAGTAGCTGGAGGAAGGAGGGATGGACAGATTTATCATAGCAGTTATGGGGAAGGGGGGAGACTGGCATTGCAGCCCTTCAGTCGCAGCTGGCCTGAGAAGGTCCCAGCCTCTCACAGACCCCAGCAACCAGGCACCTGACAGAAAGGTGCTGGGGTAATCGCTCTTGTTAGCATTTTCCTATTCAGGCAGCCTGAATGACTTTGCATCTTGGCAGCTTTTGTCTGGACTAGTAGCCCAGATTGTTTAGGAAGTATTTCCTTTAGATCTTTATCTCAACTTTGTCCTCAGCAGAGACCCCTTAAGAAGTGCACCAGGACAAATGAGAAGGGGCTTGGACACCTTCCTCTGCACTCTTGAATTTTGTTCCCCATGTGCCTGGGACAGGATTACTGGCTCTTCTCACCTGTCCCACACATCCACCTTTCCTCTCTCCCTCCCCACTTCCATGTCAAATTTCTCTCCTTCATTCTTCTCTTGCCAGAAGTACCCCTCAGCCAAATAGGTCCCTTCATCTATACATGTTTCCAGCAGTGGGATGGTCTGTGGTGAGAGCCACAGGCAAAGAGGAGTGAGCCAACATCCAAGGCCTGACTGATGCTCTCCACCTGCCGCCCCATCGTTGTAAGCACCAACTACTCTGCCCCACCATACATGCTGGTCAGAAGTTGCTTTGCCACTGTCTATCAAGTGCCTTGAGATTGCTGGGCAGGCAGTTTCAGGGATCCCAGTCACCAACCCAAAGCTATGCTTGCAGTCACGACCAGGCGTCTTTACACTACACTGAGACCGAAATGTTACCGGGGCCTTTTGGAAGAGGATAGTAATACTGTGAACCAATGTGCACCATTCTCCCCTCCCTGACCTGGTTTTTCCACCTGGTGAAAGGGAGCCGTGTGCATCCCAGAGGGCTGAGCTGTGAAGCTGCTCACTGTCAGTGGGCTTGTCTGTGCTCACAGATCCATGAAGGAAGGAGGGCGACGCAAGCCTTTGCTTCAAGAAAGACCCTGTCTGGTAGGCAAGTTGCTCTACAGCAGGCAGAGGGCATGCTCATACCCAAACAGCTGTGCATTATGTCTTGTATACATTTTCCCATTGTCTTTTTATTTCTAGAAGTATCCCCAGCTTCATCCAGTTCTGGGAATTTCAGCCAATTCACACCAGATTCAGCCACCAGTCCACATTCAGTATCCTCGTCCCCACAGCCTACAGCTAAGTCTCAGAACGGCAGAGAAGATGGTATGGAGGGGATAAGGAAGGCCAAGAGCCGCACGGCTTTCTCCAAGGAGCAGCTGCAAACCCTTCACCAGCGGTTCCAGAGCCAGAAGTATCTCAGCCCCCAGCAGATCCGGGAGCTGGCTGCTGCCCTGGGGCTCACCTACAAGCAGGTGAACATGGAGACTTTGACCCATGGTATACCTATCACACAGTGCCTGAATGGTCACATAAGGCAGTGACAGGATGGAAAGATGAGTCCCCAGCAGAGAGTAGAGGCAAAGGTGCCAGTTAACAGTTGCTCCCCTGCCTTTTCATGCCCAGAGATCAGAAGCACTTCTGGGGGCAGAAGAGTCAGTGGCACCTCCCCAGTGAGGGGTCAGTTAAGGGTACTGTTGCCAAGACTCGTAGTAGAATTGCAAACACAGTGATGAATATGTTGTTTGCCACAAACAGCCTCTATCCTGGGCTTGACAGCACTTCACACAGACTTTTCGCATGCACTGGTGAACTTCACAGAAACCCTGGCATGCATCAGTTCTCTGAATCCCAGGGCTGCAACCTGCTGAAAGCTATTGCTAACATTTCCCAGGGCTGATCTTATCCAATATCTAATAATGTCCCACACTCAGCACTGCCTGGATGCTTGACACCTGCTCACCCCTCCATGTGGTTACTGCTAGGTGCATACACTGCAGCCCTTCAGGGTCTCTGCTGATCTCCAGGTAGGTTGTTTGGAGTGAACTGGTGCTGGCTCATATGATGCCTTCCTAAAGCAGAGGGGGCTGGGCAATGGCGCATGAGTGTTTGCAGCTACAAGTCTGAAATCTGCTTGGAATTTGGATCTCAGAGCTGGGCACGATGGCCTGGATGCCCCGGGACTAAAAAAGTTATATATGCATTGTAGGTGCACACATACGCACGCACACACTGAACTGGTTCTGTCAGGAACAAGACCGGTAGGACAATCTGCTCTTTCCTTCAATCCACATCCCTGCAAAGGCTGCTCTCACAGGGCAGACACAGCCCTGGGGGGAAAAGGCTCTGGAATTCACTCCAGCAAGGAGCTTTGAATTTGGGAACTGCTGGGTACAAGGAGCAAGCCTCTCCCTTCTCCGCTCACAAGTGTGCAGAAACAATGTCTTAGAAGTTTGCCTGCAGTGCAAGGGGGCTTGTAGAGGCCTGGGTGGTCTAACTTGCACCGGTCATTCATCTCCATGATCGACACGAGTCAATTTGTCACAGCTATAACTGCCTGGTGGACATAATGCCGCTCCCTCCCCCCACCATGCAGATGCACTAGCCACCTGCTGAGGCTGCTAGACAGACATCTTCCCTTGGCAACAACCCCAGGGAGCTCTTAAAGGGCTTTATCTGCTGCTGCCCATATATCTATGCCATCTGGTCACTCTTTGCTGCTTGTGAATCTGATAACATTTGCTCTGCCCTCTCTTTTGCTGATGTTTTCTCTGCTTTCCCTTCCCCACCCAGGTGAAGACCTGGTTCCAGAACCGGAGGATGAAGCTGAAAAGGTGCCAGAAGCATAGCCTGTGGACTGAACGGGCTCAGTGCCTCACACAAGTAAGGACGTAGCACATGGATCAGCACAAGGCCCTTCTATTTGTGCAGATAAGTCCTGTGATATATTTCCTCCACAGGGAGAACTTAAGCACACAAGTATCAGTGCACCCTGCTTTCTGGTTTGTTCAGTGCAGAGGCACAGACTTGGCACGATTCTCCATGTTCTGTAGGTAGCCTAGCAATGGGCTGACTATGTCACTGAAATGCTTCCAGAGAAAAGCTGTTTTCCTCATATATATAGATACACACACACACGTATATATATGACTGTGTATCCACCCCTGAGCTATGGGTATGGATATGGTTCCTCTTGCCCTCCCATGCCATTGCTGCTGATCAAGAGACAACGTGAAATGTGAAGGGACGGAGCCCCAGTATGTGTCAGGCCTGTGGATACCAGTGCAGAAGCTATGTGTTCTGACTCACCATCTTTCTCTTTCAGAGTGGCTTCCAGCCAAGTACTTACCTGGATGTGCACCCCAAATTCCACCAGGGCTACCCGATCACCACAGCCAGCAACATCCAAACCGTGCCTCCCCCCTGTCAGCACTATGGAGCAGGGCAGAATGCTTACACAATCGTGACCAGTGAGGATGGAGGCGTCTTTGGAAAAGGTGGGGGCACCTGCAGCGTCCAGCAGACAGTGGGCTTCATTGCCCAGCACAAAGTAGACTTTTACCACAGCTGTCCTGGCAGTGTGGAATATCCAGGCACAAAGACAGGTGACGGCTGTAACTTCCACCACTCGGCCACCATGGGGGCTCCTTTCCCAACCACTGCTGGTCACCATCTCTATCATTCCTAAGCACCGTGGATGCGGGCTACTTGGGCACCCAGGAATCAAATCTTATTCTCATCTCTCCCATTTTTATTCATGTGTTCTCCAACTCAGGGTCATCATGTAGCTAGAACCTGTTTTGGCATCTAAATATGTGCCTGCAAGCATGCACAGACACACGGACGTGCAGATACCTGTTTGCCCAAATATGTACATGCAGCCCTTCATTCGTATGCCCTTACACATGCACACACCTATTGGCACAGACAACTAAGTTCCCTTATAGCAAGACCCAAGATCTGGCTACCTAGATTATTCCCCGGATCTTCTAAATTTTTGTAACTTGTCTCAGAGGAGGCACAGATTCCTTTGGGGATCTCATTTATACATATCGTTGTACAATTGTGTATACATAACACACGAAGCCATGGGCTGTATGGAGAGTTGCTGGTCACATACCTTTCACTGAAGTTGGAGAAGTTATTGTCACATGCCAAGCATCCATCTGATGGTTAGACCACCAGTTCTGTAGGTCAGCCACAAAGGATAGAATTGATGAAGTGTCTAGCGAAGGGAGATGTGACGAGTAGCTTGCAGAACGGCTGGTAAGATGCTCTTATAACCATCAAAATGATAAATAAACCCTTTGTTATAGCCTGTATCTTTCTGCGCCTCCCCTCAAGAAAACAAAACAGTGTATTCCATTTGGCAAATAATAAATTTTTTTAAAGATGGATTATGTATTTTTCTGTATCTTTTTCCCATGGTAATAGAGAATTGCAACATGAAATCCAGATGGAGCATAAATAGCCATAGCAACCACCTGCCATTGTTATTACTGATTTGACTCTGAAACTATAAACAGAGATTTTTCTGTGTTATTAGTGGATCAGCTTCATGACTCTTGGCAATGCCAGATATCTAGAGTCAAAGGACAAGGTGAGTAACTGCCACCCACCTTAAGAATTTCCCCTACCCAACAATATGTAATACTGGGACTGACTAAAACAGCAAGGTGCCATCATTTCTAAACTTAATACTATAGAAGTGCCTAGGTATCTAAAACCAGATGTGTGCATCAAAATAGATTTAATACAGAGCCCCAGTTCGCTGAGTCACAGGTTTTCTATCACTCTTTGGTGATGACAAAGACTTTATTTTAATGCAATGAAGTAGCTGTCATGATTAAAAAAAAAAAAAAGAGCATGAAATGAAGGCAATTGATGTCTGCAACTGGCATAATAAGAGGCATGGTCTTCTATTGGCAAAGCTGGTTTATGTCCCTGTGCTGCTCAGCTCTTTGTTCCCACCCCCACTCCCTCATGCAGCCACTCTTTGACCCTTTGGTTGTTCAGCTACACTGTTCACAGAGCTGTACTGTAATCTGTATGACCAGCATGATTTGGGGAAAAACAAGGCCTTTTTGGAGGGCAAATTTCTAAGTCATATAATTTTGGCGATCCATTTTAAAGCACAGTCCAAACACATGTGTCCTTCACCCAGCAAGTGCCTAAGCTTGGGAAAGACATGTTCTTGCTACCACTGCACCATCAGAGGGGTGGGGAACGATTGAGTTAGCTTAACTGAAAGGTTAACATCTGAAGGTGGACTACAATAGCAGCAATTATCAGGGCGCTCACAGAGTGGGAGGAGTTTTTTCAGCTCCTTTGGAGCCAACAGTGCTGCTACTAACCTGAATATCATCTGGAACCTTCCCATGCCACCCCATCAAAGGTAGCTGTAGGTGAAAATGTTGAGCTTGTGGCTGTTCCTCACTAATAGTTCTCTGGAAAAAGAGCCACCTGTTCTTTCAGGGATGCTTTAGGACAGGCAGGATCTTGGTGTGAAGTCTCTGGGACTGGCTTGCAGAAGGATGTTGCCCATAAAAGGAACAGTTTTGATTTCCCTACTATTGACCTTCAGCAAAGCTGTGCTAACAAACACTGCCAAATCTTGCTGTTTCCTCAAAAGACCCATACAATTTTTCAGACATCATCTTTCAAAGACAGAGCTTATTGCCACAGGTGGTTCTGGAGTCCAAAAGCCTGCTGCAATTCAAAGAGGCAAGTAAGCAACTTCCAGGAAAGGAGTACATTGATGTTTGCTGTACCAGGAGCTGCATTCCCAATGCTCTGTGTAATAACAGTGGGAATGCAGCTCCTGTGGCAGGCAGTTTCTCAGCCCCTGCCAGCCAGAGGGGGACACTGGGAACTTGCTTTCTCTTCTGGTCTTTCCGTAGTGTCTAGCAATGACTTGGATGGATCTTAGGGCTCACCCAAGGCAGCAGTCCTGATGCTGTAATTTGTAAAAGATTTAATGAGTCAGACACAGCCCAGCTGTTAGAGACACACCCTATCTGTGAGCAGAGGGACTTCCATTAAACATGAGAAATTAATTCTATCCTGGCTATGAAGAAGAGTCACAGATATGACCTGAGGGTGCTCTTCAAAACTTTGGACAGCATCAAGATAATATAGCCCTCACAAGAAAGGAAGAACTTTTTTTTCTAAGACCAGTGCCATGATTTTGGATCCTTCATGCCTCCTGACTGCTCAGTCTCAGCCAAGATGCTGCTGGCCGCTGATAATGGGCCAAGCGAGAGATGTGTAGCAATGCTTTACTGAAAATTTCCAAAACCCTGTTAGCTCAGCATTTGAGTCATGCAGTGTAGTTAGATAACTAAATATAATGTTTACACATGCCTGTAGGGAACAGCATATTAAAGCAAAGATCATGTCTTTTATCTGCACTGGAGAGACAACCAGGGCTGTGAACCCTTGCTCGTGGGCCACTCAGAAGAAACGTGTAGCTTGTAAAACATCGCTGCAGGCCACGTTGACACACAGATCAAGGAATGAGGTTGCTTGCACTACTCTACTTGCTTGGTATTTTGCCTATGGGACAGAAAAAGCTGGAACCCAGTAAAACAGAGAATAAACACTGGTCTGCATAGTCTGTACTAGATCTAATTTCTTCTGTTTGGGTGGGATTCTCTGCACCACTGGAGCTACATTCACAGCATTGACAAAATGGAGCGTTGACACTGCAGACATACTGTGAAAGTGCAGTGTATTCCCAAAAGCTATAACACACATAAAGAGCTCTCTATGAGCTTAGAGCTTGTTCCTAAAAAGATTTGCTGGCAAGGCAAGTCATGTTTGCAGTGTGCAGAAATCACTGTTACACAGCACAGTCACTAGAAGCAGCAGTCCTAACAGAGATGTAATGCATCACAGCAGAAAGGGCTTTTGCTGACATGCACTTACTTCCTCTGAGGAACTGATATAAACCTTTTCGGAAGCATGAGTCTGGAGGGAATAGTTGCAGCTCCACCATTTTGGTAGCAGTGCTGTAATTAACTGTGCAGCTGTTTCACATGGTGAGGTGACTAAGGCATGTCAAGGTAACAGAAGAGATCTCCAGCACTGTGGAAAGGCAGAGTCCTATTTCATTCCACAGCTTCTAGAAACCCTTCCCAATCTACTACCAGTTCTTTCCAGCCCACCCACCAAAATTCCAACAGCCACTCTGCGTGTCCCCTCAGCTCTGCAACTACATGTGCCTGCCAAACCTGCATGCAACCAAGGCTGAGCAACCAGGGAAATAACACACCCGTGAAGGAACATTCCATTTTTGCAGAACAGTCCCATAGTAAGTGCAGTAACAGAAACCACAGCATGCAGAGCAAGTCATCTCAGTCCCAGGGCTGTTTTAGCAACAATATCTGTTTCTGCAGGAGAACATCTGCCAGCAGAGCCCTGGCTACATCCTTACCCTTGTGGCAGAAACATGGAAGAGAAACATGCCCAAGCAACACAGGTAATCTCTAGCAAGCATCCTCTGCAATCATTCTGCAAAGACCTGCCCACCTTGTGTATTTCTTTAGAGCTTAAGTTTGCATCTTAAAAAAAAAACAAAAACAAACCAAAACCAACAAAACCCCAAACCAACTAGTTTGGCTAATTTATTAATTAAAACTGCTATTTTTAAAGCTGAAAGGCAAGATTTTAGTATGTGTGACTTTTATAGGTATATAGTTGTTTTGTGTTTTCAAGGAAATTGTTGAAATTAACACTACTATTTGTGCATTTCCCAGAATTCATCCAAACCAATGTTGGGTCATAAAACTCAAGTCAGGATGAGAAAGGATTTGTTTGTAGTACAGCAAACCATGTGAACCTGGCATCTCCCCCTCTTCCAGGCCAGATTTATGTTTTTCTACTGCTGAAGGCTGGCATGGACAACTCAGCCTTTCTTCCTGCTCTACAGGCTCAAACCTCCACTCCTTCTCCTTCCTGTGCATATTCCACCTCACCCTAGGAAGCAGAGCATTACAGTATTGAAAAAGGAAAGCAGACATGCTCTGGCACCCACACAAGCAGGTTCTGGTCAGCAGAGGATCCGTGGCAGTTTGAGCCTGAGCAGGCAGCTGCCAGTTTAGCTAATTGTGCTCTGTGGGAGTACCTATTGAACTACCCCTTTCAGACAGATGAAAAGCTTTGGTGGTGTACTGTAGTTTAAGGAACCTGGGATTAAACCCAAACAGATAATTTTTTGCTAGTTTGCACTATGGCTGTTAACAGGAGCTTGGCTCTGCTGACAAAGCAGTAGCATCAGCTGTGGAACACAGACAGCTGCTTTGTTCCATTTAGTGCTGCTGCCCACAGACACTTGCAGCCCTTGGCTGCACGCAAGTTGCACAGGTGTTCAAACTAAGAGGTGTACAAGGAAAGCAAGGCTCTGATAAACCAAAGCACATTGAGCAGAAAGAGGTTGAGTCTCTAAATTGGTGGCTGCTGATGCACTGCTTCAGTCCCAATGTGTCTGTCTCATATGTTTCAGTACCTTTTAAATGTTGCTCCCAGCTGCTAAGAGGAGATAAATGCTATCTTGGAGCAAAAAAGGGAAAGAAATAACCTTTTATTTCAGTGCTGGAGGCAGGATTCAGTTACTTACACAAAAAACTTGTGCTGCCATTTGGGGTTAGCACAAGAACCCCAAGACAGCCGCAGCCTCAATGAGGCAGGACTTTCAGACCTCTAACTGTGACCTTCTGGAGCAGCAGCAGATGGCCACGCAATCTCAAAAGACACTTTGTTTTGCTCCTACCCTCTACTTAAATAGTTACTTTGAAGCATTGCAGTTTAAGGATAATACAAGCATGTTACAGGGCTGCGCATTACTGCAAACCAGCGGCTAGCAGTCCAGTTGCCTATCCCTGGAGCCCCCCGCTCCTTGCATTAGGCAACACACCTGGCATGTTAAAAACAAGGCTGATGGTCTTCTGTGACCTACTCCTTTTAAACCATTGCTTGATCTTACTTCTGGGAGAAACACAGTAGGGTTATTTTTTTCCTTCTTTCCTCAGTACTGCGGGTCTAACCTGTGCAGAATAACCATCCTCATAGCAGGCTGTTCCAATGCAAGTCAGTGACAGTTTCAACATTAAAATAAAAGTAATTTATTTTCAATTCAAACATGTTTGTAAAAACATTGAGCAGAAACAAAGTAATAAAAGACAACATGCATGTAACATGAAACTTGCTTGAGACCACTGCAAGAAAATACACTTTAAGAAAAATTATTCTGGAACAACAAATGCTTCCTTTGCAGGGAACGTTTAACTACAACATACAACCCTTGTGCAGACATTTGAAAACAGGGTTGCAGTAAAAGTTGTGCACTAACCACAAAAAAAACCTCTACCACAGAAATATTTGTGCATCTCATTTACTCTTGCCAGCTCATGCCATTTTGTATTCCTGGGTAGTGGCAGACTGGACTCTGTAATTCCACAACTTGTAAAAAATAAAGTTTCATATAGGTTGGGGCTGACTTCCACTTTCTCCATACTGGAAAGGATTATTCAGTTACTTTAAAAAAAAAAAAGAAACTGGAAATTTTAACTGGCATTTTCCTCATTTTGTCTAGCTAGGTTTCTCTAAACTTCTTGCCTCCCCCGGAGCTTGGGTACTTATGTCAGATGAGGCAGCCAGTGCCCTTTTCAGCAGAATAATACAGAAGAGATCCAACTAAGCCCTCGGGAAGGGACAAGAATCTTACTAGCTTACACTCTTAAAACTGGGATTCTCTTAAAACTGGGATTAGACAAGAGAGGGGGGGAACCCACCCTGCTGTAGCCCCCTGGATGACAACTCCAGGGGGACCCAACAGGATTCCAGGTTCCAGGACAAGTGACATTCAATATCACCTTTAAAATAACTGAGTCCTTTACCTAGCTGCCTGCCTCTACCCCAAAGAAAGCTGTGCTGTAGTGGTGCTGATGCTTGTGAAGTGCTAGGGGACCATCATGTACAAATAAGCAGACTGTTCTCACCACTCCAAAGATGATTACACACAGCCACTCCTCACACTTCTGACAATGGCACTTTGGGCTACCCTCTGCTGCAATCTGCAGGTTGGGACAAGCCAACAGTCTCTCAGCAGAGATGTAGAAAGGAAAGATCTAGACTGGGTGGGGACAGTCCCAGAGACACCATCCTGAATAAGCTGACAGGCACAAGTAAATTAGCAGCTTTGGAAACCAAAGTTTCCATGTGAGGTATGGGCGATAATACTCTATCACACTTTCTCTCCTCTGCTCCTGCCCTCCTCTCAACTGCCCTATATACGCAGGAGGGCAGCAGGCAAGGGGTAGGCAGATGCTGACCCCTCCAGGAGTTGCTAAGAGTAACTGGATTGAGTCATCTGAAATCAGATGACATCATGTAGATTTTCGGTGAGGGAGGGGAGGATGCAGGTGAAGAACCTATTGGCAATTAGCTGACTGAGGTAGCAACAGAGGTAGGCAAGACAGCAGG
The DNA here is from genome assembly GCA_013400535.1 of Scopus umbretta. NCBI lineage: Eukaryota > Metazoa > Chordata > Aves > Pelecaniformes > Scopidae > Scopus > Scopus umbretta. The sequence goes on along the minus strand of VZTL01023790.1, from coordinate 2,506 downwards.
AAAGATTCTGGGCTACAATGGGGTATTTCTAGCAGAAATACACCAAAGTACAGGATTTTCTTCTCCAGCAAAGCTCTGCTGCAAGACACACAGGGCAAGGATCAGAAATCACCTGCTAAAAGAGGCAGCAGAGGAAGGTGAGACTTGGACAGCAAACAGACCTTGACCACCTCTGCTGCTCCTGGCTATGGCATTGCACATTCCCCTCCATGAATGAAGTTTCATTTATCCACACACAAAACACCCTTGCCAAGGGTTAGCTATAAACTGACAGGTGCCTTTAAACAGAAAACCCAAGGCAGCAGGGTGCCAAGTCCCACCAATGGTTAAAACAGGACTAGGGGAGGAGGGGCAAGAGAAAGGAATAGAAACCAGATCCCTGAGTCAAGACCCTAAAAACCCCATGACAGAGAACGGGAGAAAGGAGAAAAAATACTTAGACCTAAGACTCATAACCACTCTGGGTCCCCAGGGGATGCCAAGAGGCCTGGTACTGATGCCGTACAGGAGAGCTCGAGAACGGCGTGACACTGTCAGAGGTGCTCTGGAAGCCGTAGGTGTCTTCTGACTCCAGACTGACATAATCCATATCGGCAGGGTAGCCGTGATAGAAGTTCATTTGCTGGCTTAATAAACCCATGGCCTGCTGGGTATTGCAGCTTGTCGCTCCTTTCCCAAAGAGCCCCTCATCCTCCACAGCCATGAACGAGTACAGGCTCTGCCCATTCCCATAAGTCTGGCCACTGCTGTAAGCCTGGTGCATGTTGGTCACAGCCTGAAGGTTTCTGCTGGCACCGACAGGGAAGCCCTGGTGAAACGTGGGGGTTATATCCAGGTATGCAGCCTGATGAAACCCATTCTAGGAGAGACAGAGAAGGCCATTCAGTAATGCAGAGCACCACACCAGCTGTGCCCCTTCTTTTGGATGGGTCCTCCTTTCTCCGCCACCCCAAACAACAGTGTCTTTTTAGTACTCATTGTCCTCACTATAGACTAATAATAGCAGCGATGACAAGATCTTAAGTTAATAATCTCCAACTCAACACGTTTGGGGGCACCATGCTGGGGAGAAAACCAGCACGAGTAGACTTGTTGGCCTTCTTTGGCTGTTTTGTTTTCTATCTAGTCTCAACTGGGAGATTAGTGGACTGGAAACAAAGCTCTTTCAGTGCCAGGGCAGTCTTAAAAATAGATGCCACTGTAAGCCCTATTACGAGAAATACAACCGGCTTGGTAATATTCAGTCTTGTGCATCGTTCGAGTTAGACAGGTTGGACATGATGCATTTCTCCCCACAGACTGAAGGAACCATGACTGGTGGTGTTGGGGGAAGGGGGAATTATCTCACCTGTGGTAGATACACCCCTTTTTCCACCCACTGGCTCTCCTTCTGACAACGTTTAAATTTCATCCGTTGATTCTGAAACCACGTTTTCACCTAGAAGTGATGGGGAAAGGACACAGAGCATTAGAAATTCATTCTGAGCTTACTGCACATCCTAAAGATGTTTTGCCTTCTACTACAATCCAGTTTCTGCCTTGCTTCTAATACTGTACATAATTTCAGTAGCTAACAATATGCAGCAGACCCAGGTAGCTGTAGAATCACCGAGCAGAGACTTGAAAACTAACACTCTTACTCCTCAGATCACCATGGGATCTTTCATGACATCAAAAACCCTACCTGAAAGACAGGCCAAGACAACTGCAGAAACGCAGCTCGTACAGCGGCATCGTCATCTCACTGCTGCTGCCAAATCAGTGCTGACTCAGGAGTGAGTCATTCCTTCAGTCAGACACGAGTAGCTGGTGGGGCAAGGACCTTCTCTCTAGGGAGAGAGCCAGTTGCCACTCCGACTAAAAAAGGCAACTTGCACAGCCTTGCAAGTATCTGACTTTTCACATTCAGAGACAACACATGTCCACACGGAACAGTAACCTGACTCTGCATAGCCCTGCTCTGTATGCACTTTCAAACACCTGCACGGAGTGGGTGGATAGTGCTGGAACCAAACATAAAAGGAAAATTGAGTCATAAGTTTTCACACCCTCTGCTCTCTCACATAAGCAATGGCATAAACACAACTACAAAAGAAACTAATCTCTGGGGTCTGACAGAAAAGAAAAACCACCCCCAAAAAAAAAAAAAACCAACCCAAAAACCCTTCTGGCAAGATCACTTCACACCAAGGATGTGACTCAGCTGCTCAGAGCAAGATGTTCACCTGCTTGTAGGTGAGCCCCAGGGCAGCAGCCAGCTCCCGGATCTGCTGGGGGCTGAGATACTTCTGGCTCTGGAACCGCTGGTGCAGGATTTGCAGCTGCTCCTGGGAGAAGGCTGTGCGGCTCTTGGCCTTCTTCACTACACCCTCACCTTCCTCCTTGACCTTCTGGAAGGAGGGATGGGGAGATGGGCGCTCTGCGGTGGGGCTGGTGGCAGAGTCGGGGGTGTACTGGATGAGTGTCCCAGAGCTGGAGGAAGCCGGAGAGACATCTGAGGGGGGGA
>VZTL01023789.1:0-11796 GCA_013400535.1 Scopus umbretta | reverse complement strand
AATTTATTGACACATAAGGAAAAATTTTAATCATTATATCTGCACATGGATATGTTCTTTCCCTCCTGTTCTTTGAGTGGATTTCTCCCCTCCACACATCTTGTAAGTGATTACCATTAGATGACTGATCGAAAGGGCCACACTGTAAAACGCTAAACTTCCATGTGCTTTTATGGCATGTAGCAACTGACCAGATTTATATGTGAAATATTAGTAAGCCCATAGATAAATTGACTGGAAGAAATGGATAGGTAGAACTATAGCTCCATTTCCTCTAAACTTCAAGGAAAATTAAGGGTTCTTCACTGCATAAGCCATTCTAATGGCTTCCTTCAAACAGACTTTTTAAATTTGCATCACAACTATTGACAATCTTCATAACTATGTATGTGAAGATATTCAACCTTCTGTTGGAAGAAATCACCAGAGCCAGCACATGGGCGGTTGCACAAAACCTGAGCATTAAGGAGGCTGTTGAAAGAGAAGTTCTGGCAGGTCTTCCCGTGATAATCTAAGGAGTTACCAGCTGCTCCTGCAATGCTTCTCCTGGAAGTCATCACACACAAAGGAGTCGGCGGAAGAACGGTGAGAACAGCTGGTGGCTCCACAGATTCTCACACCCACAGCAGTCGACAAAAGGAAACGTCTGCGTGCATCTTCAGTCCTTCAGTGCAAAGTTGGAAAACTGAACTTCAATCAACCTAGCAGTGAGATTCATCAGAGCTTACTTATTAATACCCTCTGTCACCTGTGGGTATTTCGGTAATGTGAAATCACCTTTCTTACTGAGCTGCTATGAGGAAAGCAACAGTTTGCCTGAGAAACAGGGCTAAAATCAGCTCTCTCAAACACATTTCCTTGCACAGTGTGCACAGACATATGTCTTTATTTTGATGGAGTTTATCAGTTGTTAGGCCACTTCTCATTTGTCTCAAATGTGAAGCTGTGAAATCTTGAAAAATTCACATCAAATTCAGGTTTGGGATCTTAATCACATATGTTGCTGGATGCAGGGGGCCAAGTCCACTTTTGTCAGTTTTTATATGAGAAGTAGAGATGTATGAAACCAAAGGAATGAGAAATATATAGTTATGAATATGCCCTAAAACACTTATTACTGTAGTCCTTATTTCATTATATACTAGGTCTTGACAGGATGAACGGTGCTGATAACAGCGCTGCAATAACTTTCATGATACCTTCCTAAATCTGCAAGTATAAACGAGGTGAAGGTGTCATTGAATTTTATCACACACAAACATCAAAGGATGTAACACAACGACTAACCTGCACACTCCGCTGTTTAGATTAGGGGCTCATTACTGAGTGATTCAGAGATTATATGTCAGATTTGAACTTTTGGGAAATAATAATCCTTTGATCTGCAAAAAGTTCTAGTATTTGACGCAAATTCCACCATACTGTACCTTACTGATTTGCCCCTCTGCCCAGAGCTAAGCCACCTCCTTTTTCTCCCGAGAATTTTTCTCACTTGAGAGAAAATTACTGCAATATTGTATGCAGTCGTGTTTATTTCCTGATGGTAGCTGTGAATCAGATGTAAGTTAGCCTTGACACAGTCTGGCCCTTTTTTCCATAGAGCAGGAAACCATTCTTACAAATACACTTTGTGAACTAGATTTTGGTCAGCCAGTTCATTTCTTGAAAAAAATAGAAGAAAATACGCCTGAACTGATTTTGAAAAAGAAATAGTAAAAACCATAAGCAAAGGTATGCAATTTCTCTGAAACTTTTAGGATAACGCTTATAGGTATTATAGTACAAGGTAAAGTTCAGATGGTTTTTACTTTTAATGACAATGTTGGAAAGAAAAGAAATTTGCTAATTAATTAGCAGGAAATATCCTGAGATAGCCATTAGGGAGTAATCTCTATAAAAGCACTACCATAATCAATTAGCAGGAATGCATTCTTAATTAAGTTCAAGCAATGGGAATGGTATATGCTGCAATGCTAGTACTGAATTAATAATTTGTAAATAAGACTGTGGGTGGAAACTGCAATGTACAATTCCTATAAAGAATCCACTCTAAAAGCAATTATACATTATATTTGCTTTAAATTTGGCATTTTATGACCTTTAACCTAAACTAATTAAACTCAATAATAAGATTAGAAAACACACAGTGTCTGGGCAGTATAGAAGCACTTATAAAATTACCTTTGCTTTAGAAGTGACTACCCAAAATCATTAACATGAAGAACATGACCAATCACTAGAATGATTTATTTATTCAGTTTCTGGCTGCAGAAATGAAAGCACTTTTTAAATGATTTTGACTACATACAGGGAAGTACTAGAAATACAAGCATATTTATCATGCTGCTTCTTGAAGCATGCCATTTCAGCATTCATCAGCATCCATATGATTGGTCTCTGTTCACTAAGAGTAGCCTTTCACAAATAACATTACTGGGTATGACATTTTATTACAGTTTCACTGCTCTCAAAGTCTTTCTCTGGGAAAATATAATTTCTAATCTAAGAATCAGATTCTTTCTAAGATTCTTTCTTACAGGTACAACAGAGCAGCTAAGAGCAAGGAGTGACCTATATCACTCCTATAGACGTTGGCTTCAACAGCGGTATTGCTGGACATCCACTGCTTTGGCTTCTCCACAAAGCACTTCACATAGCTTGCCCTTTCCAGGTTGTACTTAAGACAGCCTTTCCTGTGGCATACAAAAATCCTTATTACTTTTCTCATTCTGCTGGGAAGAACAACAAGATTTGTCTTGGATTTCCTATATAAATAAAGACCAAGAATAAAATCTTTACTTACGAACAGTATTGTGCTGCTTTTCCAGTGGCATTTCCATTTTCACTCCAGATGACCTTCAGATGTTCTTTCCAACCTACATGTTTCTGTGGTTCTAGTATTATATTTGCAATATTTCCTCCAGTATTGGAGAAGTTTAGCATGCTGGTCATAAACTATAATACAATGATGTGAAAGTAGAGCTTTTGACAGTGATGCTAGCTTGTTAGTGCGTAAACATAAATGAAATCATAACACGAATTTTCTACAACTCTGACTAGTTTTTTATCCAGAGCCGTGTCATCTTGGAGAAGAGGGAGAATGAAATTTTAATGTTAGATTTGTAGCTATTATCACATACCCAATGACAGATATGCAGATGAGTTTTCATACACTGGGCGAGTGGTGTGCAAGGAAGCCATTAGTGCACGCAGCTTGCTTTTACGGGCGCATCCTGAAATTGGAGGACGACTCCTGCCTCAGGGTTCATTTGTATTATAACTGAAGTAACTACATAATCACACGTTATTGGCAAGACGGTTATTATTTAGCCAAATCAAGCTATATAAAATTAAGATTTTCTTACTCTGTGATACCCATACCTGTTAGGATCACAGAGTAATGCTGTGATAAAGCACATTAGCAAGCTACTCTCGAGGGTAACTACACTTTGGGCCTACACCCAGTTACTTCTTGGCTCATGCTTGAGACTTCACGTTTGCTGGGTGATAACTTTTCAACATTGTTTTCTCCAACTCTGTGAGAAAAAGCTCTTAAAATATGTATTGGTCTCTAGTTCTGTCAGTATGGCACAACTCTAAACCATTTTCTGCATACAGATTTGTAGCTGTCATCACAGTTCTGGCATAGTGCTGTTTGGGTGTCTGTATGTCCCAGTTAGATTTGTGGTGTATGTGACATGCAAACATTCTGTGCAAACACAATAAATCTGATGTGTCCAACATCAGCCTTACTTTGCATGCACAACTTGTCTGCATGGAAAATGTGCTCTGAAAATCTGATGCTGGGCTGGTGGGTCTTGGTGATTGCTTCACTCCAGAGGCTTCAGGCCCTGAGCAGAGACCATATGAACCCAGAATATAAGTAGCTGCAGTTCTGATTTTCTCTGGGTTTTTAAGATTCATCTTGGATTCCTTCATTTTAACTATGAATTAAGTGGGAAAAGAAAAAAGATTGCTCTGAGGCACCTGTAACTTTTGGCTCACTATCATACTTTAGCTACCAATGTATATAACATTGTGCATTTCCAGGAAGAGGAATATAATTATCAATTCACTTATTTTTGGAAGGGGAAGAGCCTTCAGCAGTAAATACCAGTCACTAGGCTACAATTCCACTCACTGCTGAGTGCCTTACAGGGAACACCAGAAAAGGTGGAGCCCAGGCTGGATGCTTTTGGCAAGACACTGCTTCTTTCTTCACTTAGTTCATGAGGAGACAGACTTGCAATTTCATGGGTTAGAGCCTAATTTCATTTTAACTTTTAGACACCTGTTCATTCATTAGTATCTGTTTGTCTTATATCTGATCAGCTGAAGAGCATGACAAGTTACCAAAAATGACCAAAATATGCAGAACAACTTTTACTAAATCCAGCCTTAGATCCTTTCTCTCTCACACTGCTCTGCAGCATATTCTATATTAAGAAACACATATAATAGTGGTCCCCAACAGTGAAGAAATGCATACTTGCATGTTAATTTTGAAGTGACTTATTCATTTTGATGAAAAATTGTATATACGATATTGGATATACCTTAGCCAAAGGCATCTATCCTTAGAATATGCCTTGTTAACTTTCCAAGGAAATGGGATCCAAAGATATTACCATAGATGAAGCATCTAGTGACGGAGTCATTTTTTGAAATGCTTTTGATTGAACTGCATTGCTACAGCAGGAATGCAAGAGTGCACGCTGAATGCATTTTCAAAGTGACCCTGTCAAACTCATAGTGACTGTATCTTCTCTGTCTGAACTTTTGATAAAATGCTCATGATTACATGCTGATTTTGTCAGAAACTCCATCCAGGCATGAACAGCGTATCTACTGGCAGCAAGGTCACGATATAGCAAGTTTCCATCCCACAAAATAACCTACCATTAAGAACTCATTTTTACCAATTTATTGCCAAAGCCTCTGTGGAATGTATCTATCAATGTTTTCCTTTTATACACAGCTTAGCAGATGATCTGGTATCCAGTGAATTCTAACAACTCAGAGAAGTGCAAAGAAATGCTACTTGTATACAGCCTTGTGTTAAAAAAGTGTCCGGGTAGCACATACGACAAGGAAACAGGAAGCGTTTTCATGCACTGTTGGTGGTTCAGTTTCTCACGCCCCTAGCATTTTAACTACCATATTATCACTGACTGCATTTATCTTTTAAAAATCAAAATGGCGACGAACCAACTCCCATATATTTTTATCACTTCTGCACATTGATTTGTTGGAATGCAAATACTTGCTATTAACAGGGCATCATCTCGCATTCAAATCTGATCTTCCCTGTTAAGCCTAGCTGTTCTTTTTTCTGGTTTGTTTTTCTAGCTCTCCTCCTTGTTTTTATTCTAGCTCAAACAGAATAGGAGGAACAGGATAATTGCATTGTATTAAATAGACTTATGACAGTGAGAGATATTTTTGAGACATGCTGTATTTTGTTTCACTTTTGTTCTTTCTTAGAATCTAAGTGCTTATTCTTTCTCCACTTGAATACTTTCATTTAACTTCTGTTTCTTCTCTCTTTGGAAAAAAAATGAAAGAAGTAGAAACAGACTTCTGTTTCATTCTGGTAGTGCTTCAAATTCATAAACAGAAACCACCAGAACAACTTGCTTGTGAAAGCTGCATCAATTTCTAAATCACGATACATTCTCTCTGACCAGATTTGAAGATGTTCCCCGCAAAAATTCCAATACATTTATTCTCTGGAATGGGGTTTGGTTTGTGTTTTGGTTTTGTTTCCCCCCCGCCCCCTGCCCAAAGTTGTATGTCCTCACCTCTTTTTCTTCATAGCACTGTCCTAATCCATTACCCTAGTCATTGTTTTTCGTAAAAGTATAATTATGTAAGTGGAATTGATTTGATATAGATGTCAAGAAATGTATAGTGTACTTTTCACAGAACATACTGTAGTCCTGAACTGTTTAAAACCAGCAAAAACAGCAAGAAAGGATGAAAAATAGCTAATTTCTTTGTCTGTTGATGGACTTGAACCACACCACCACTGGAAACTTTTATGATCTACGGCAGAAACTAGCCGTCACCTATTAAGGCACAGATGAAAACTGTTACTTGCATTATTTCATAACGGTATAGTCTACATTTTTTTACTGTGCCAAAACAATTGGTAGTTTCTGTGGGCCTCAGCAGGCTGAAATCTAGAGTTTGCACTTGCCCCATCTTCCTCTAAGCTCTGTGTCGCAGAGCTCTTCAGCCACACAATTTTCCCGATTTCTCCATGTTAAGTCATAAGACCACATACGAAAAAGGTTGAACAGAACATTATAGGAAATTAGTAAAGACAGAAGGGAAACAAAGTTGTCATCACATTTTCTATAAATTGCATTTTTCATCCTCTTCTACTGTTTGTGTCTTGCTTCTGTTTCCTGAATTTAATCTAATTTTAGCAGTGTTCTATTTTCTACAGTCTCAATAGTCGTTTCTCCTTGACACTCAGGCAGTTTTACCTGTCAGGCCATTAGGGGGTAAACGCTTTTAATGACACTCCTTCACCTGTGCTGTATATTATTTTAAAGTGTTTCTCTCTCCCCAGGGAAGAAAAGAGTTGTGTACCCCACAGGGTGTCTTTTGGTTTACTATTGAGCCTCTTTTGCATAACAACAGGCATCCACGTACAGTAAGAAAAAAGTACTTATGCCATTACTGAGATTTAATACTACATTTATGAAGAGTCCTATTGCTATTTTAGGAAGAAGGTACAAAGGGTTTGTTAAAACAGAAACAAAAATCATTAGGTAGTAGAGGCACTGGCACTAGGCTTTGATCATTCCACAGAACCCCTCGCATCCTGAAGGCGTTGTTGATAAAGCAGCCTGGTGCAACTATTTAAAAGAATTGCTACAGTTTGGAAAGCGTTCAGTGTTTCGCTGTGTAAAGTGAGTAAACTTCTGACAGATGAGTTTCCTTGAGACAACTTTTATGAAATACTTAAGAAACCAGTTCTGACTGAGTCATTGAGACCTGAGGAAATATTTAATAAATACTGTGCTTTTTTAAAGTCTTCCCCCTTGGCCCTCTTGTCTTCTCAGAGAAACATAATTGCTTTAAATTATTTACTTCATAACTGCACAATCCTGCCACACCATGCAGTGCAATCACATCAATTCTTCCCTTGTACACTGACTTTGCTGCACTACATAAGCTGAGAGAAAACTTTTCTGTATGTTCTGAGCATTACAGATGGACAGAACTATGTTATAACCTCTGTCAGGACAGGCCAGATTTGATATAAACATGAATCTTTGCACAGTAGTTGACCTGAAGACCTGTTACTGAATTAGAAATCTATTTTATAAGCATAGTATTTGATGTACTAAAATGACATGGGTGACAACATCACTAGTGGAACCAACCAAAGCAGGCTAAAATAGCTACTTAGTCATTTCAGAAGCGTGCCCTGACATGTGTCTTGTAGTATTGCCAAGGAATCTTTCTGCCATTTCTTAGCCACCTCCAGCACTGACTTTAAGTCAGAAAGCTTTAATACTGCTGTAGCTGTCAGCCTTCTGCAATCAGGTCGTTCCTGAGTTTCCTCAACCTTGAGGATTTCCAAGGGAAAAGCATCTGACCTTCAAATCCCTAGTGACCTCTTGCTCATCGCAGATTTGAGAGTAACACATACCTTTGTTTTAAAACTGAAATTCCTCCTAATCATAACAATTACGAAACATTGCTGCTTGGAAAGTGGTTTATAGATTCTTCCAAGAGCTATTCTCTTTTCATCCCTTGGTTGGAATTACTACTACTCTTGTTCCTTCAAATGGTATGTATTAACTCCTACTGCGTGATCTTTTAGCCTAGTGGCATGGACAATGAGAAATGCAAGCAAACAGGTTTTCATTCTTCTGTTCTGGTCAGAGCTGACCCGCCTCTGACGTGCACCAAACAGTAGGCTTCTTATCAGTCTGGCAGTAAGACCCGCAGTCTTAATTTATCCTTAGCCTACCTCTAAAGAGTGACTTCATAATGCTGCTTTATGTCGTGGACAGTAGGAACTGCATGGCATCCCTAATTTGCAAAATCCAGCCCAACAGTGCTTATGGTTGTTGTGCAAATGGCTGAACCTGCTTAATGGCTATGTGAGTCAAGTTCAGTGCTCGACTACCATGCACAATATTTTACAGATTCTGCTAAAGATCTTGAATATTCAGTATAGGATTTGCTACGTAACTAAGCTTATCTAAAATATTATCAAGGTTTCTATTTCAGAGAAGCCATTAGTACTCCATCTCTCTCTCTCTCTCTCTCTCTCTCTCTGTATGTGTACATGGTAGATATTATTCTGTGTAATTCCCTGTTAATGTAGTAATATCCTTTATCATTCTAGAAAACTCATTTAAATTCTGCCCTGTCTGAAATTTTTTGTAGCATTTTGCGTTTTTTACCTCCTGCCTCCCATTCCATCTGGAGAAGATACGTGATAGTGTTATTAATTAACAGCCATACTTTGTGGTACATTTTTACGTTGAATGAAGCTATTTGATTTTATTTCTCTCTATAGAAGTTTTATATTTTGCAGAGTAATTTTTTTGGTAATTTAAAGCAAATTATACTTGAGCATTTTTTTTCATGCAACCTAATAAAACTTGGATAACACAAGCTTAGAATGAAATTTGTTTTTGCTTATTTAAGGTTTGGTGCCTCTCAGATAGTGGTGTTACGATGGTATGAATCTGATACGCAACAAAACGAACAGGAAGTGTCTCAGGTTTTCATACCGTTGACAGTGATAACTTCATTATTTGTACGTAGGGGTTCGGCTTGCCACTTTCCCAACAATGTATGTCATTCTGCAGTAGTATCTCAGAAAGCAGTATCCACGACAATTTTCCTACCCCGGTGTTCAGTTGCCTTTTCAGGTGCTATACTACCTGTGAGAATATTCGCAACTTCCTGGGGCTACAGGGGAATATTACTGCATACAAGTACATTTTAAGGTACTCCACATACAAATCAGATACAAACATTTAAATATCATTATATAAAGAGTATAAATAAAAATATAGTGCTGATACATTTATTAACACACAGATAATAGAACACAAAAGAACAGGTATCAGAAATAAACACACTGAGCTGTCTTCCTATTCTTACGAATATTTTTATTTTTCAGAAAATTACATAGGGTATATTTGGGTAATAAAATACCTGAAAATGAGAAATATTTTACTAATTTACTTTTCCCCCTCATTTTCTGCCTCAGCTGACAGCAGGTATAGCTGACTCAGCTGTATATGGAATTTTTGCCTTATGGTACATTTAATTGCACTGAACAAATTGAAATGTATTTCAACGACCAAGAATTTGACTGTTTCCTGAGAAACGATGACAAGACTCATGGACCTTCCATTACAGCCTTCAGAACAGAACATCCTCTTGTGCATACTTCCAGTATTAACAACCAAGCATAGTCTTTGTCATGATATCACACAAGAATTGCCGGATTATTTTTTTTTTTTGGTGAGAAGCTTCTACCAGTTACCTAGCATGCTAGATTTGAGCAAGAGTTAGAAGTCTGCAGAATTACAACAATATGTAAAAAAGTTTTATAATGGGCAATGTTAATGAGGAGACAGCACTATCATATGGACTTATGTAATAGATATGAAACTATTTTCCATTTTATAATAATTTCTAATCAGGAATTGATAGAGTAATTTCTTTGTGTCATTATCAGACTAATAGTTCAAACACACACAAAAAAAATAGAGATTTCTATTTGGTTGAAAAACAGAATATTAGCAAAAAAAAGTGGAACTGATTTTCTTTAAACTTACTATTTTTTCTTTTTCAGTGGCAATTATTAAGCATTCCCAAACTGACACTTTAAGTTGAAAAGGTTTTTTTTTTGGTAGATAAGCACTGAATTTAGAATATATGCCAAAGTACAGGAGGTTTTTGTGTATTTACATAGTTCAAGAACAAATTTATTTTGGTCACATTTTTCCAGTGCTTATTTTTTGGCTGACTCTTGCCCATAAAAAGTTTCAAATTAAAGAGGCACTTGTTTGACACATTGTCTGCAATAGTGCCTCTGAACACAGTGATTTGCTCAGTATTGACTTAAAGTGCAATTTATTCAATGAAAAGACTCTAAGGAAAACTTAGGATGCTTCAGGAATAGCATGAAGTATTGACCTAATCCAACCTTGCTTAGACAAACTGGCAATATCGGAATTGAAATAGTACATCTGGAGGCAAGAAGAAAAAAGTCTGGTGCCTCTGCAATTTACATATTCTTCCAAGTAGCGGTATAAAATAAAGCCTGAACTGCTTCTGCAAAGCAAACCTTCTGGCTATGTGTAAATTCCTGCATAAAATTCTGGTAGCAGATCCCGAGCTGACACAGACTTCAGACACGGTAATTTACATCAGCAGATGATCTAGCTCTGCTTGTTTTTTTATGCTGCAGTGGGATAGAAAGATCTGGAACCGCATTGCAAACAACCAGCTCCTGAAAACCATTTCCCACACAGCTCATTGACCACAGGAAGATCACTGCATGATCTGAAATTACTGAGCCACATGTTTTGGCCCAGAGAGCGAATTTTCGCAAGCACAAACAGACACATAAAGCGAAAGGTAGTACTTTACAAATGATTACGGAATCTGCAGTAGGATTCCGTGCTGGATGGCAAAACAAATACCACCACTGCAGATAAGCAGATGTGGCATCCTTAACGGCAGAGTTGGAGCCTGGCTTTTCTTTCTGTTCTTCCTCTGTTTGTGTGCTTTGTAAGGGCTGCACATCTTTTTTTTTTTTTTTCAATACACCCTTTTTACCTTCTTTTTAACCATCAGATATTTAAAACGTTTGACATGCATGCATGTTCTTTGTTATACTCCAAAACCAGTTTCTCTCAGCTTTCATGGTTGCATTTCTTCAGTGAACAGTAATTGGCCATTTGTGATATGCATTTATACATCTGGGATCTCTAGTATCACCACGTCCCTGTTCTTTCCATGCGTCTGCTGTCCTCTGTCGCTTGTACCTTTAGGGACCCTTGCTAAAGAGTAAACCGCAATGCTTAGTTACGTGTTTTTTTCAAAATGTGACTTCTGATGTTGTTCTAGCTCTGTATGCTGTATTTTCATGTATGTAGCCAATCGCTATTTTTCAAAATCTGATTCAGCATTAGTTTGGGTTATATACAAGTAAAGGAAATAAAAGTAGAATTGTATTACAAAGCCTGTACTTCCCCTACCCAACTTGCATAGACAACTTTTTGTCTTATAATCTACACCTGGCCCTAACCCCTGCCTCAGGCTGGGCAATGGGTTGGACCAGAAGATGCCTGGTTGTGGGGACAGTCACTTCACCCACCCCAGCTCGTGGCTTGCTGCCCCGAGCTCCCTTTCCAGCCCGAGAGCCCCTGTATATGATGCCCTACTGCATACTCCTGCCATAGCGGAGATGTTCTTGAAAGAGAAACAGTGAAATAATATTCTTTAATAAAGTTTTGAAGGAACAAAATGTAAAAAAGTCTGCTTAGTCTGTGGTGGTGTTTAACCCAGCAGGCAGCTAAATACCACACAGCCGTTCGCTCACTCTCACCCTGGTGAGAAGGGGAGAGAATTGGGTGGGGGGAAGTAAAACCCATGGGTTGAGATAAAGGCAGTTTAATAAGACAGAAAGGAAAGGTATATTAATATTAATAATATACAAACAAGTGATGCCCAATGCAATTGCTCACCACCCGCTGACCCATGCCCAGCCCAGCCCCGAGTGGCGACCGCTGCCCCCTGGCCAAC